>UZAF01016350.1:61362-74522 GCA_900617895.1 Haemonchus placei | reverse complement strand
TCATTGGGGACCAAATTTGAAGTAGAGTAGATCAGGAGGATCATCTAACCCTACTAAACACTACTCTACTTCGAGTTTGTGCCCCGAAAATGGGCGTCAGAGTCGTCACGATCTTCGCCACGCGTTCTCGGACGCAAGTAATGCACGTCTCCTCATAAAGTGGGCGAAGAGTTAGTACGTTTCTGTGATTGGTGCACGGGCAGTGATGCCCAATCACAGGCTATCCTCACACACACACCTAGTTCGCAGTTGCATTACGAATTGAAAACTAAGTGTTTTTAAGAATTACAAGTAAGCAGCTTCGAAAAGCAATGCGAGACACGCACTTATTGATTGATACCTATTGATCTCATGTATGAGAAAACGTTCTCAACAACTATACTTTTCGCAGCCATTGTAGTGTGTGTAGTGTGTAGTGTGTAGTGTGTAGTGTGTAGTGGGTAACGAAAGTAAAGGATCAAATCTAATGAGCGGCATAACATGTAATCCTATCCGTTCCCTGCACCTTTTTTCGTGTGCTATGTGAGTGGCAGGTGTTCCACCTTTCATGATCGCATATACATAAATGTGGCGGCTGTTGACGACAGCAATCAGAAATATAAGTAATGTACTATAGTATCTGGTAATATTTTGGTATTTATTGGTGCTCGATTGGCATTTTGGTGTGGGAAGGGGAAAGAAGCGGGAGATTCCTGTTACGACAAGGCCTCCTAAATGATTGGAAGCTGGGTGGGCATTACCGGTTTACTTCACATCGATCATTTTCTTGATTATTTCTGAGAATCAGCTCGATGCTAAGACATCACATATGACTTTAAATACTGCGTAAAAATAAAATGCAGGATCATTGAGATCATTTCATCACCCATATGGGTGAAAAAAAGTGGCACCCAAGTGTTCAACCGAACGGCTGTGAGCGATGAGAACACCCAAAGAGCTTGGGCACCAAAAAATTTCTGTCAGATGTCCTTTCTAAAGATGCCAAATCTTCCATCAAATAATTCTGGTCTGTGGATCTACCACGAAGAGGCGTAGGTGCAGATATGATGTTTTCTGCTGAAAGTAATATGTCAAGTAACAACGATTTGTTACAGCAAGCATGGCTCCTGCTGTAACATGCATTCATCCGATGGTTATTCTGTGACCGGGGTAATTCAATGGTGACCTCTAGAGATCGGGGATTTTCGGGCTATTGTTATGTGAAAAACTTCTTGAACGAGTTTTGTATCCCATTGTTCAGATGCTCACTTTAACAAATTGTATATGGTGGTCAGTGAAGATTTCATAGTTCAAAAATACTTGAGATCAGTGAGGATTGCTCCGTGAAACCTTAATTTTTCTACAAAGAACAGCTGTGCTATGATTCTAGGACTATGTCGAGAAGCTACTTGTGTCAATAACGTCTGTTCAGACAGACTGGTAGCAGATGGTAGATTGAGTACATCGTCGGTACGAACAGAACACTGGCCCATCGTCATTAGCTGAGAAACTGCTGAAGTTTGACGATGACTGAGGAGCTCCAGCCAACAACAGCTGCGGATTATGCACTCAGGTGCATGATTTAACCAGCTAGAAGCGGAGGAATGACAAAAGAAAAGGAGGACCACAGTAAATGTAGAAATACTATCAGATAAGGGATCTCCTGACGCAATTAACGGGAATCGAGCGAGCGATCGCGATGCGGTTCCTATACTAAGGGCAATGAACAGTTTTTACTGGGCTTCTACTTTTTTGGAAGCTTCGCGAAAGCTTCTAGAGTCATTGGTGAGCCGAAGGCGACAAGTTGGTTTTAGGCAGCTCTTTAAAACTAAAAACCAACTTTGTTCTAGAACTGCGAAACTTCTGAGCAGATTTTCAGCCATGCCGATGCTTAGAAGGGGTATATGTGCTTTTGGCCAAGTGGCATCAGAAACCAGCTTAATCTGAGCAATCTTGAAACGACCTTCTGAGATATGCAGGAAATCACTGTTCCGCAGCTATGAAAACGCCGAGAATTTGCTTTTGAGAATGTATTGGGTCAGGTGGGCTTTCTTTTTTTGATGGGATGGTCAGGTGTCAAGGGAGGAGCAATTGTAAATCATTAAGTAGTTAATTCGTACAAGCAAAACAATAACATCTCGTGTCATGGCGATTCCGGAGTAATCCTAGGATCAACATTTTTACAACATGCACGCAGTGATCGAAAGTTCCCGGTTCCATTCTGGGAACATCCTCCCACGAGATCATTAAGCTTGTCATGTGGAAGAGGAAAAAAGAAGTGAACTGTGGATTGGCTACAATAGAAATTTTTGTTACTGTAGTTGACAGTGAGTGTTGTACAGTAATACGTATACAGGTCTGAGGATCTAATACCAGAAAGACATTTACCTAATCAACCATTCTTCGGAGTTTGGATAACTGGTAACAGACTCGTCTGGGAGGATAAAAGTGTTGACTTGTACATCCACCGGCTACGGCAAGTCACTGTATTTGCCGCATAGGCATCAAATCGTCGCCAAGATTCCGATTGGAAGTCGAATGCAGGGCGCATTCCAAAACGGTACTGTGTAGTGCCAGCAAAGCATTACATATCGCTATCTTTCATTTGAATACTATTTTGTCAAAATGTCAATTACCTTAATGGATTTCTCTCCATATCGGCTCTTCAACCACCTTGACGGCTGTTCTAGCGCCGAGGGATAATTGTTCGGGGCGACCGGCCTAGAGTGCTGAAAACATTTGTCTACGTTTTAAAAACAATACTATTCCAGTAAACACGTCTAGCAGTAAAATAATACATAAATGTTACATCGTGATGTTGTTCTGAGCAGTTTCTAAGTTTTGTGCCGCCTATTCGTTCAGCATTACAGCGTTTTCGTGCCGCCAACGCTCTCTTCCTGGATATTTTGAGAGGTTGGACTCCGCCCGTCCAGCAGTTCTCTCAGCTATTTTACAGGCCCCGCGGCAACAAACACCTCAGTGCACCGATTACCAGCCAACCCAGACGTCCACCAATGAATTCTGCTCTCCAGCTTTACCTACCCGAACCTTAACTTACTGGCTTCTACGGCTATCGTCTTCTGTCATTCATTTAGCCAAATTGCTGTCATCTAAATGCCGTTACTTAAGTATTCACGTATTCCATGGATACTCTTTGTTAATTTTGCTCTCCAAAGCAATTCTCTACAATAACTCTCAGTTCAGAGCAACCTTCTTGATCCTTGACTGTCGCTAATTTGTGCATTGGTGTATCCTTTTCCGTAAGTGTAATTAAGTTTGATTCCAGGCAACATGTCTGACGAGGAAGAGCAGTAGTAAGTGGAAATGACAAACTGTTAAAAACTAGTAGTTATTTTCCATATTCCATTGTCTACAATCTAACGTATTCAGCTCTGGCGAGGAAGAGGCCGAGGAAGAGGAGCAGCCTGAGGCAGCCGAAGAAGATGCTGTAGAAGAGGAGAAGTGAGCGTGATGTGAACCCTATAGACATGATAGTAGTCCTAGAACTAATCGGGTGTGGTTTCCGTCCATTTAACAGACTCTCCCTTTTGCCTTTCCCCTATTTCCGTTTTCGTGCCATCCCCTTTGGATTACATATGAATCAACATTAAACGTATATATTAAAAGGGGAGAAGAGGCCAAAGACGAAACATCATCAGAACCAGTAGACGCTGACGAAAGCCAAAAGTGAGTTGAAGATTACTTGAAAAGAGGCTTAGCTATCACAGCACTGGCTCATCAAATCAGTCGCGGTATCGCCCCCAATTGATTTGGTAACTAGTACTTACCTAAAGGAAAAAAGTCAAACTCGATGTATGTTTGAAGGGTGCGACAATATCGATTTTCTAGACCAAAAGCCCCAAGACCTCCTCAGCAGCAACAGGAAGAGAAACCACCAGCAGAGATGACTGAAGCCGAGGCAGCAATGATGGTTCGTTGGTAACTGTAGAGTCTGTCCTTCAGGTAGAAGGATTGATTCGGTGTTTCAGGCAGCAAAGAAGCGTCACGAAGAGGAAGAGGCTGCCAAGCTTCTGGATTACGAACAACGACGACAGCTTGAGAAGGAGCGTATTGAGAACGAGCTGCGTGAGCTAAAGGAGAAACAGGAAAAACGACGTGCAGAACGAGAAGCCGAAGAGAAAGAGTTTGCCGAAAGACGCCGACAGGATGAAGAACGACGTCGTAAGGAAGAAGTACGTCCCGTAAACTTTCCCATCAGATCGATAAGCATTTGAAATATGTCAGTGGAGTGGTTGTTTTTTTGATGGTAATCGATCGTTTTCAGGAAGAGCGAAAGAGCAGAGCAGACGCTGAGAAGGCACGTAAAAACGAGGAAAAGTCCCGTCGCCAACAAATGATGGCTGGCTCGTTTGCCGGTCATGCGTCAGGCAGTGAAGGACGCAATTTCAAGATAAACCCCAAAGGAGAACAGGCAGCTCAGTTCGGCAATCTGGCACAAGTAAGCGGGCTACTGCAGTAAATGTAGTGGCGCTAGTTCAAACTTACATTTAGTTTTTGGAACTTGCTCGCTTAGTAACAGCTCGCTATGTCCAGGCCCACTTTTGGCTCACTACCAGTAGTCCTAGAATCAATATAGGACCTCAACTTGACTCATTTAATTAATAGAATAGAGGAAATGCGAACTGGTCGAACTGGTTACCCCCATAAGGAAGATCATGACAGCAGAAGGGCAAGGTTCGGATGAGACTACTACCTCCTACCATATTTATTTAATTCTTGAGAAATGGGGTCATAATATATCTCCAGCATTCATTACTTCATAGATTAACTACCAGTAACTAACTCTCGGCCTAGTCCTCGTGAGAATAGCCATGTGATGAGCACACTAGCATGCTGTTCAATCTAGGGACCAAAAACGGATAATCAGTCGAAGGAACAACAAGAAGAAGCAAAGCAGGCTTTCTTGGCAATCGTTTGTCGTTCGGTGGATATATCGTCGTTGCTTCCAAACGATCTCAAAGAACGAATCAAACAGTTACATAACCGTATCTGTAAATTGGAGGCCGATAAGTACGATCTGGAGAAGCGTCATGAACGTCAGGAGTATGATGTGAGATTTGGTGAAATCGGTTTCATCCATAATCAATCAATGAAGTAATTATTGATCCAGATGAAAGAGTTGCACGAACGCCAACGCCAAGTTGCCAGAAACAAGGCGCTCAAGAAGGGACTTGATCCCGAAGAAGCTGCTTCATCGCAACATCCTCCGAAGATTACGACTGCCTCCAAATTCGATCGTCAGATCGATAGAAGGTCTGAAACCGAAGCATCTCATTTTTCCCCCTGCCTATATACCCTGTCAAGACATTTTTCTTCATTGATGAGGTTTTCAGATCATATGGTGACCGCCGAGAGCTGTTTGAGCACCCAGTCGTCAAGAAGCCACCAACCATTGCTCGAGGTACCGCTAGACCTCCACCAGAATGGGGCAGAAAGGAAAACGAAGAGCTTGAGCAGCTGAGGTAAGCTTAGTAGAACAAGCAACATTGAAGTTGTATTTAATGGATTATTTTAGAAAGAATCTCGAACCTCCCAAATACGTTGAACAAGTGAAGGCCGAAGGAGATGCAGCTCGTCCACCTGTCCAGGCAATTCCCTTGCAACTGCCCGACAAAGACTTCGAAGACGAGCCAGCCGAAGAACCTGTATGATAAATTACTTCATATAAAAATCTAACATTCAGATGCTTATGCTTCATATTACAGAAGGCTCCGGAGGCTGGCGAGGCCCCTGCTGGAAAAGCTGCAGCTTAAATCATTGATGTGGCTAAACTCATTCTTGAGTCCTATATGAAATCGTTATATAACAGTACAATTGTGAATTTGTTCTGCTTCTCCTCTGCTTCAGATTGTACTAACTTACTACGATGGAGACAAGTTATGTTTGTCTTCTGGCGAGGTACTAACTAGCGTGGAATAGATGAAACTTGTACTGATACGATTTGATACTGTACTTTTCTTCGGCTATAAATCCTTTATGTTTGTTTTACTGTAATCACAAGATACAACGACAAGAATCATCTTCAGCACAGTGATCATATCAAAGATTCGGGCTAAAAACGGAACTTTGCTCGAAAGGCTCGAAAAGCACGAGTGCGGGTTCGAGTCCGTCCAAGGTCGGAATTATCCTCTTAACTCGTCTATCGTGTGTGAAGCAGGATCATAAATGCTCAGAAAAATGCTACTTAAGTCAAAAGGTTTCGAGTAGTATAAATACATTATCAGATAGAGATTATAAAACTAGGTGAAATCAAACCGGTATATCCTTAACCAGTATTTTCGGATTGTCGGTGTGGCTNGTTCCATCGCGATCAAATATTGTGAGCCATAAACGGGTGCGTGGCGCATTCCATAAAGGCCTGATAATTATCGATCACATTCCAATGTATGACACACATTCTTGAAACGTCTGATAAACATTATCAAGTTCGGATGGCAAAGGATTACGCGTAACCTCTGAGCTGTAAAGTTCGTGAAAAATGATCCCATTCTTATCACTTGTACACCTTATCAACACAGCATTCCTGGAACATTTTCTGTCGACAGACTCGTCAACGTCTGAAAATGCATATTTACTCAGAAGTGGTGAGTTTGAAAATCTAGTTTACAAGAATCAGTTCAATACTACAGATGTTTCTTTAAAGCGTAATGTAAGACTTGTTCTCTGGTAGGTAGCACCGGTTATACCCATTTTCCTACCTTATCCGTTAATTTTCTGGATGAAACCAGAAAAAAAAACAGATGAAGGGTTTACCACCAACTCCGTCCATGAAAAAGAACTGGGTGGCCTTTAGAAGGGTATTGCTCTAAGCCTGTGACAAGGATGTCCTATTGATTGGTATATGCTCCTGTGGTACGCGTATTTCGAAGATTCTATGTTAACCAGTTATACGGCTCATTTTACAGAAGATTGACGTGGCTGAAAATTTCATTGACAATTTATTGGTTTGTTTTAAGTGATTACTGATAATAGCTAAGTTTAACTTATCTTTTCCCAGCTTTTGATGTTGCGATTAAATGGCCTATGCAAATTTGAGTTTATATAATATTAGTCAATACTGAGCAAAGCCATCTGCTCAGATTACTTGTGAGCTTAGAAAAACTTGAAGTACACTTATTTATCTAGCCATTGGTTCAGGGACAGTAGTATCGATATTTATTGATTGAAGTGGCCGGNGTTTACAAGAATCAGTTCAATACTACAAATGTTTCTTTAAAGCGTAATGTAAGTCTTGTTCTCTGGTAGGTAGCACCGGTTATACCCATTTTCCTACCTTATCCGTTAATTTTCTGGATGAAACCAGAAAAAAAACAGATGAAGGGTTTACCACCAACTCCGTCCATGAAAAAGAACTGGGTGGCCTTTAGAAGGGTATTGCTCTAAGCCTGTGACAAGGATGTCCTATTGATTTATATATGCTCCTGTGGTACGCGTATTTCGAAGATTCTATGTTAACCAGTTATACGGGTCGTTTTACCGAAGATTGACGTGGCTAAAAATTCCATGACAATTTATTTGTTTCTTTAAGTGATTACTGATAATAGCTAAGTTTAACTTATCTTTTCCCAGCTTTCGATGATGCGATTAAATGGCCTATGCAAATTTGAACTTATATAATCTTAGTCAATACTGAACAAAGCCAACTGCTCAGATCACTTGTGAGCTTAGAAAAACTTGAAGTACACGTATTTATCTAGCCATTGGTTCAGGGACAGTAGTATCGATATTTATTGATTGAAGTGGCCGGGCGCTCATCCATCAACCGTAGTGGGTCGTCTGGAAAAATCGATTTGCTGAGGCATCTCCTAGAAGAAGCCACTGAGATCTGGCGAAACGTTCTTTTTCCCGAACGATGGCCTTTTGAAGTTGTTTCAAAGCCATCTTTCATTAAGTGTTTGTCATATTTTGGTGTCAACTTACTGTGAAAAGCATTCTCCCAGTTTATCACGGGTAACCAGTTGTCATGGAGCTTTTTGGCAGTACGCGTAGTCTGTATGTTTCGTGGGTTCCAGAAGTTCTTTACAAAAAAACAAATTTAGAGCTTTTTTTTTTATTTGTGGCATGTGGCACCGTTTTTTGACATCGATGCACTTGCGAAACTGAGCCATTTTATTTCATTTCTTCAACACAATCTATTCCCACTAAAAATAAACCCAGAAGCCAAACGATATCTGAATCTCTGTTCTTAACTAAATTATTCCGTTTTGATAAGAAGTGAAATGAAGTTAAAGATAAGATGGTCGTTTCCTAAATAATTCGTGTATCGAATATTTGTTTATTTATTCGTTTCTTTTGTACTCAGAGGGGATTGAAGGCCCCTGGATACTGATTGTATACAACACCTTTGTGTCCATGACATGTCTAAGAGTTGGGATGATCCTTACTGAAAATATCGGGTCAGATAGTTAAGCCCTAATATCCTTGATATCATTCAGCGCCACTCAAAAGTTCTCAAAACTTGCACACTGACTTTACTACTCAGTAATATCGCTGACGTACACTTCTTACTGGTATCAAGTTGCAACATCTTGTTGACCCTTCTGTCATCAAATCCGAGACTTTAGATAGCAGATGTAGATGTTGTAGATTTGCAGTGAACATAATATGTTTATGTTTTTACTTTTTGTTTTGACTAGTAAACTTCAGAGAGTACCCAGTATTCATCCAATACACGAAGAATTGAGATCGGGATGCGCCATAAATGTGCATGGAAGAACGAAGCTTGGAAAGGTCAGTTTTCAACCCAAGGCTTCCTGATTTTCTAGTGTTGGGATCGGATTTCATTGAAGCCTGGCCAATGCGTGTGGCAACGTCACCTTCTGACTTTTCCTTACTACTTACCGTCTTCGACAGAGATTTAGGTATAATTCCTATCTGTGAAGCGAGTTTTTCAGAAGTCACAGCTCACTGTCGAGCTGCTCAGCCGTTCATCTACAGTCATGTCCTTAGATTTTTATGCATTCAACGACGAAGTAGTAGCAACTTCATGTACTAATGATGAAATAGAAAAAATAGTAAGTTTCTTCTTCTAGGCTGTTTTTTTAGAATGAATTCAGAGAGTTCTTCTTTATTCAGAGATCATATCAGTACTATAGCTCATCTGCTGGCCGTTTTCATTTGCATATTTCCGTCAGCGATAGTTACTTTGATGTAAGTGCAATTTTAAACCTTTAATCCAAAAGTATCCTAAGAATCTGGTGCTACGAGATACTGATTTGATTTATAGCCTGATTTTAAAGATTGAGTTTAACGGAAGGTTCGTCGGTTGCTTCGTTCCGGCAGGTGATGTTCGGAGTGTCGAGGCAATTGGTATCAAAGGTGATATAAACGTGAATATAATGACAATTGAAGGATTCCCATTATTGAAAAGTAAGTCCAACTTCACGTTAAGTATAGTAGGCACTCACATCTAGTAATGTAACAATTTCCTGAGCTGGATATCATCTAGGTTGGAATACAGTTTGGCTTGAATGGACCAAAGACACATTCAAACAGTACGGGTATCCTCCTGTAGCAGGATCACAGGTAATATACCTGTTATTTGAGTGTTCTTGATCGTTTTCCGATTTGAAACAGGAGAAATTGATTCTGATAGAATTGATCAATCAGGAATTGACAAGTAATTTGGGTTTGTAGCAGTATTTAGGAGTTAAACTGATGAAATTCCAGACCAGCATAGATGGGGATTCATCCATTCCTGTTTCACGAAGTCGAAGCGAATCGGTATCAACGGAAGAGTGCACCATCACAATGATACACTTTAAACGATGAATATTTTGAAAATTTTTAGTGAAATAAAGAAATAATCAATCATTCTTTTGCTGTGCCCAAGTGTACTATGGCATTAAACTTGACAGATTTGCAGTACAGAGGATATTTTTAAAAAAAATTTGTCAAGTTTACACTGCAAAAGCTTGTCGTTCCAATAGTACTGCGTCATTTGTCGGTGTATTTACAATTATCACGGATTATTGGATAGGACAAAGATTTGTGGTGGATGAAGTGCCCTCTTGGAGGGCCATTCTAGAACAACAGATCATTAAAAAAGCTTCATTAACAGTAAGGTTGTATTCAAAACTTTTCATTGGAAAACAAACAGGCACCAATATTATCCCAAGAAACAAATACTAAACCATGTTTTTATCGTACTGTAATCAATTTAATTATTTGATTCTTTTCAAGAGATTTTTGATTCTTAGAGGTTACTGATCACCTGTCGAGGAAAGATCTACGGCCTCATTTTAGCTGAATGTAGGAATCTCACGATTCAAATTTGGTTTATTTTGAAAAAAAACGTGCTTTCATCTACATTCAGAACACTTCAACGGGTCTCTACAGATTTGTGCCCATCAATCTCAGACAGAGCTACGACAAAAAAATCAAAGAACATACCCACCACGAAGCCGAAGCCATACAAATTCCGCTAAAAAAGATCTTACTCGGGTCACTAAATTGGCCGAGATAAGGCCCCACATGCATCGTTGCATCTCTGATTCCCAAAGCGAAGGCGAAATCGTGCATGGTGGGCTCTACGTCTTATTCTCGTGGGCTTTGTGATCCATACGAATTCTTTATGTGATGACCAAGATGGTGATTACTCTTCAATTCTGTGCAACTCTTCAAAGTGAACAGAAGCTGTGGTAGTGCCCTCATTTGATAGGATTATCTCAATTAATCGGCTTATGCTATCATTTGTGCTCCCTACAATCTCTCCACCAAAGTAAAAACCAGCTACATGGTACATGGCCTTCTCACCCTTCCACAATGGGAGTTCAAAAAGTCATCAAACCGGTTACAACTTGAGAATCTTCCAAAAGACAGCTGGTAAGCCGTGAGAGTATGTAAAAAAATTCATCAATAATTAAAAAAATGAGGAAAACGCTGAATCGCAAATCCGTTTTCTATCCATAGTCCAAGATTTTTGTGATAACAAGCGAAATTTGCGTAAAGTGCAGATTATTCAGTGATTCACCCGTGGCCACATTCAGAAATGATAACACCTCATGTCTCCAGACCGCATTTTCCAATTCTAGCACTACCATCGCTATCAGTTGCCGTCGCTAGAAAAAGGCTTAGTTTCTGCCCTTTTCCAATCATCGCATCGCCATGCACACATATGCTAAGCCTGTAAGTTCGTCCAAAACTTCAAACTTTAAATTATGGGGGAAATAATTCAAATTTGTGGGCAAAATAATGTGGAAATATCTCCAAGGTAAAATTATGCTACACTCGTTTATATTTGTAGAACTGCTTTGAATTATTTTTGTTTCCGTTCATTTATTATTATGTGTTCCCATAAGAACCTTATTTATTCTTGCTTACCACTTATTATTTTAAACCCCTCTAGAAAATAGTTATTTTTGCGTCGATAACCTTTCATTACTTCACTTTTACGAACAAATTTTGTTCTATTTCGGAAATTAGTCTTGGGTTCCGGGCTACCCCTAGGAGTTTGAAGATACCAACACTGCGAGAAGATCCCTGTCTGTAGCTTCACTGAAGCACCCCGTTGCAATGATGAGCTAGGNAGTGTGGCATTTGAAGTTAGCTAGAGTTAGTAATGAAAACCGAATACTTTACTCGTAAACTTGAATAGCTCATTTTTGCATATTTTAGTTTTTTTTATAGGTTATTACGTATTAGAACAATTTATCGCTCCAACTTAGGAAAAGCAAAGTAAATACTGCACTTTGAATTGTACCTGAAGTATTTCATTGTAGGGAACACCCTTCGTTTTCCCGTTTCATGAACAACTGACGAGCAACTGCAAAATTGATGTACATGGTGAGGTATGCACGCCGGAAATGTGAGATCCTCCTACGAACTATGTTTTAAGTACAAAATACTTAATATAGCTGATATAGTAAAGAATACAGTAAGCTTTGCCTTTCGAATAGATGATAATGCATCTAGAAATGACTTCTACCATTTAGTTTGTCTTCTTTCTGCTCATTTACTATCATTTACTTTGACATACGGTGGACACATGATTAAATAGTAGTCCCTGAACGCTTTTTTACTTACCATTCAGGTTAGAAAAAGCCGAATTTTGTTGATTACTACTTTGTAGGCGGTTCTTCGTTGATATACTGTCTGGACCGCATTCGTTGCTGAATATTGAGTTTCGTTTTGGAAACGAAAGGATTATATGTCTTCAATCATGCTCTAGTGATATAGACTCAAATGAAATCGTAAGTTATAGAAGTTAGAATTATTCAGTAGTAGGACCAGTGTCTACAGTATGACAAGTTAAATATTGAAAAAGTTCAGAGAGGGTATTCTAGATTGAAGTCACCAACCCCCTCCAAGCTGGTATGAAGTTCCATCTGAATATCGTTGTGCGCCTCAACTACTACCATGTGAGTATTTGAATTCTTGTACTGTTTTCGAGTAACTTAATTGAAGTAGAGGAATAAGAAAAAGTTAGGTTGAAGATTGAACAAATGAAAGTGGAATCAAAGTGGCTGACAGGTTTCGAGCTGGAATCCATCCGAGTAACCCAGTAGAGCCCATTGTCCAACTATAACCACATGAAATGAGAGCTCATAATTACTGGTAAACTTATTCCAAAAATGAATTGAATATTAATGAGAACGGATAAAAGTCGTTTTCATTTGACCGTTGCGATTCAGAACTGACTAGGAGGTAAATTGAAAGCGAAACCATGGCGATTTTTGAGGGTTTATACCTGAACGCTCTAGCAGCAATGAGCTCATCCGCGTAACACCTTTTGAAAAGGAAATCTATACGTGTACATTTGAGGCTGTGCTGAAGGGCTCGAACCAGTATGCTGGACCTATTGATCGATCGCGCGCTGCCGATCGATCAATAGGTCCAGCTTAATGGTTCCAGCTCCGCTCTGTTACTGGAGATAGGGTGGGCAACAAAAAATCAAACTTTTCTGTAATCGAATCTTTTCAGGTACGGCTAAATGGATACACAGTAGCTCTATTTCCACATCGTTATCCACCTAGTTTGGCACAATGCCTAGCAGTTTCAAAATATGTGAGAATATATAGTGTAAACGTCGAAGGCTTTCAAAACATGAAAGGTAACTGACTTGACTCTATTTCTTCTGCTTTACGAATATTATCAGTAGTTTTCGGTCAAACTGAGTTGCAACGAGCCACGCCACTGTGGTCTTTTCTCTAACGCCAAGA
>UZAF01016350.1:4293-59768 GCA_900617895.1 Haemonchus placei | reverse complement strand
GCCTTCTTGTTTTCTGACTGACTGGTGTACTCATCAAAACTTCTCCACATCTAAGCCTTCTTACGCATTGGTTTCGTACCACGGCATATTTTATCGTTCTTTCTATTTTTCTATTTCTCAACAAATTTTATGCAATTTATTCAATTTTATTTACTATTAATATTTTATTTAAATTTCTCAATAGGTATTTTCTCAATAAAATGGGAAACCTTCTGTAACTTCTTCATATAAAAATTATTGAGAACGTCTGAACTAAAACGACATTCGTGCCATTCCTAGTTGTAGAATGCTGTAAACAAGAACCTGCCCGACCTTCTCTACTACAAAAAATAACTTAGAAATATTCTGATTTCAACCAGCATTTGTAACACGTTGTACAATGCACACTCTTAATATGCAACTACAATTCACCCAAATCAATCGGTATCACTTGAATTTCATTGTAAGAGCTATAGAAGGGGTCTATGCTTTTTCCGGTTGAGGAACATTCAGTGAAGAAGCATTATGTAGAGCGGCTTGTCCAGAAGGAACCCCCTTAACTTGAAAAACCCCCTTAACTTGAAACTTTTGCACAACTGTTTACTGCGGCTGGAGCCCTGGAATGCTCGATATTCCTTTTTGGCTTCATCTGATCGGTAGTACACTCTTACTCCTAGGCATTCCAACAGTTTTACTTGTTTTCTTTTGCTTTCTTGATAACCCCGTCTGCTTTGACCTTCATCTATGATCCATGAACTTTGTATTGACACACTTTTCGAGTCCGCGGTTTCCAATTTCATCAATGTGATGCTCAGTGACTCATATTTGCCTGTACCGCTCTTTCCATGAATAGATATGGTAATTTATCAGGGATGAATCATCTAGTTAGCAGACCTGATAATCCACTGAAGGTGATTCACTTCGTATTCTTGCCATGGATTTTTTGATGATTCGGAAAGTATCTAATGAAAATTTCGAAATAAACCAGGTTTATGTGGAATTCTCTTAATGTTCGCCTAGGGTTTGCCAAGATTTCACGATTTCATAGTGGGGCTGACCTGAGGATGCTTAGAACCGCTCAGAAGACCCATCAAGGTAGAATACATCACCCGAGTTTCAGTGGATTCCAGCAGCGAAGTGGCCGGATTCGAACTTAGAAGAAGTACGTGTTAAGTACGGATATTGATCCACATATAGTGAAGTAAGAAAGGATGACGTAGCCAGATATGTTGCTCTTATAAGCTTGGTACATCGTTTCCCTACATTGAAACCTTTTGGAAGCCTCCAAAAAAAAAACCCCCATAAGAAATCTGGACTGTTGTTAAATTTGCAGATACTTCTGATACTATGATTTATGTTGAGCGCCATCATAAACTCTTACAAATGTAGTAGTAAAGCCATTTTCTAAAATTTTCAAAGATCTTTCAAGTTGCCACCGATAGTAGTAGTACACTTAAATGGAAAATTTGTATTTTCAGATGATGTCAGTACGGAACGGAGTGCTTCGAGCAGCGGACAGGATCTTCTGTTTTAATGGATACTCATACCGATTGCCTTTCCTCGATAGGAGAGAGAACACCTTTACTTCACAGTAAAATATCCTTTGAACCCTGGAGTGTTTTTTGGTTCAAGTATTGTAGTACCTAAGCGGACCCTTCAGCTATGCTAAAGATTATTAGAGGCGATCAACGACTTTGCTCGCGTTGTTAATAAATTTGTTACAAAATTCTCAAGGAAATCATGTAAATCTGGAAAATTTGTCGCGGTCCCTTTAAAGGGTTAAAGGCACTGTTCGCGATGATTCAATGGGCGGACACGTCATTGACGTGCCCGCCCATTGAATTATCGCAAACAGTGCCTTTAAGAAATACTGTATCCTGATTCGTCTCTCATATTTACAAGAGACGATCGATGGTATAGCAATCAATGTCCGAGATGAGGGCAGCCTAACCCTTGCTTATATTGAAGGATCTAGGCGAAATATTCTTCGGAGTTCAGCCACAAATTACTTATACCTAAATAGAGCACTCGAGGCTGATTCTAATGATCGAGACAATTTTGAGAACATTCAACTTTTTAGGGGTATAAAGAGCTTCCTTTGAAATAAATAGAGCGGAGATGGGTATACATACTTGTAATCAGCATTAAAATCCTTCAACAAAAGCTAACAAGTTACATGTTTCCACTTTACAAAGATTTTTGCCGACTTTTTTGCCAGTCCCTCAAATTCTGAGAATCGATCTTTTTTTAACTATCGGTGCTCAAGATCATGGTAGCCTATCCCCCTTCGAATAACGAATTACATGAAGATCAAGAACTTATTAGATTCATTAGTTGAATAACAAATCTTATGTATTTCGGCAGTACTATCGACTCTGTTATTATGGAGGTAAATTTTGAAACGGCCAAATTTTGAGGTGGAAATCAAATTACTCCCTTCAAACCGACTTTGTCTTAAGTAGTAACTTTTACTGGGTCTTAGACGAAACAACCTATCACAAACTTGCATTAACCTATTATGAATTTTTCCTTTAAATTTTTTGCCAGTCCCTCGATTTCCAGAAACGATTTTTTTTCGAGCCATCGATGTTTCAGATCAAGTCAGCCTTTCCCCTTACGTATATTGGATTACGTGAAGATCAAGGACTTAGTAGATTCATGAGTTGAGTAGTAAGCCCTATATATTTCAACAGTACTTTTGATTCTGATTCCGATCATGAAGGTTGTCTTGTGAATTGCCGCGTTTAGAGGGGAAAATGTGATAATACCCTTTAAACTGAAGTACGTCGAGATAATACCGTACATTTGTAGTCAACCGAAGTAGCACATTACAGGCATTTACAAACCCTCCGATCCAGTTTTTACAAAATTTTCCTCCAAATTTTTTGCCAGTCCCTCGATTTCCAGAAGCGATTCTTTTTTCGAGCTATCGATGCTCAAGATCATGGCAGCCTATATGCCTCCGGATATTGAGTATTTCGGAGATCAAGAAATTGTCAAGTTTTGGTGTTGATTAACAAATCCTATATATTTATACAGAGCTTCTGATTCTGATTCTGATCGTAAAAATTTTTTTCAACTGTCAAAATTGAGGAAGAAATGAAATAACTCCATTCAAAGTGAAGTACAGCGAGGTAGTACTGTACAGTGGGGATCAGCCGACGGAGCTCATTACAGGCATATGTAAACCTNTGCCAGCCCCTCGATTTCTGAAGACGATTCCATTTTTTCGAGTCATTGATGCTTCACATCACGGCAGTCTCTCCTCTTGTGAATATTGGAAGCCGTGAAGATCAAGGACTTAGTAAATTTTGTAGTTCCAAAATAAATCCTATATTTTTAAACTATACGTCGACTCTGATTCCAATCGTGAAGGTAATTCTTAGGGGGTTCAAGTTTCAAGGAGAAAAACTAGTTGAGTCCCCTCCAAGTCGATAGGTTCTTCTAATTGAAATCGAATCCCAAGAAAGGCAGTCATAGGATGGAATTCATTTCAAATCCTTCACTGGTAAAGGTTAAATTTTCGCTTACATTACTGTCGGGATAAGAGGAGGAGTCATCATTTCTCTCGGAACCTGTACTTAACCTTTTTTATTTCAATTATCATCTCATCAATCCATCTTTAAGAGTATAGTTGCTTACCAATGAGCCTTACGAGCGATAGATGCCATTACGAGTTGCCATGAAAGAGTAATCAAAGCCGATAACACTCCGTTATCTGACGATCAAATAGAAGTATCACGAATGGCCAAAAGTCATTCGACGCCAACTAGGTAGACATCCGAAATTTTCATTTGAAATACGATTTTTTACTTTGTAGAAAGCTCTCGAACATCTCTCGAACATTCGAGAATATGCGTAATAGCAATATTTATTTATTTATTTGTACGTCCCTGTAGACGCGCCGGCTAAATCTGTACGCGAACTCAAGACAATTATTGACAGTAAATAGAAAAGAAAAGAAAAAAAAGGGGGCTAGACCAAGGAACCAGCATACCCAACGAATAAGGAGAGAAGAGAACTTGAGGAGTTCCTGAATAGGATCTACTGGAAGTCACATGACTATGGGGAGTTCCTGAATGTCAAGGTTTCGTCGTTACACATTTACTTATTGGAAAGCTCAGATTAGAAGGGGTCCTGACAAGAATCATGAGTAAGCCCCGGCTATTGTGCTTCAATGATCTTTCGTCCACATTCGATCATGCAATCGCTCATGTCGTCAAGTTCGCTCGTGAAAATGTCTCAACCTTATCAAGCATGAGTCATACCAGCCAAGCTGGAGCATTTAAGAGCTTCACACGGCCCGATTCGCCCGTAGCACGGTTGCCACAGGTCGCCAGCTCTCGTTTGCAATGCATCCCGTTCATCATCCAGTTCGTTTTCCCTTTTCATCCACCTTTTTCTTTATATCACTTGTTATTCTATAATATACATCATTACCACATGTTTTAGCCCGTTCCGAGTGTCATTCCAATTCATGAGGAGCTTAGGGAAGGTTGTAAGATTGACGTGCACGGTAAAGTACTACATGGACATCATAAGTAAGTGATAAACAATAATAACAGCAATAAGTTGACTTATGTGGGTAACCTTGTAAAGTGTAATTCGTTCTACAGAAATTTCGCCATAGAACTGCTGTCGGGACCGCATATCGTTCTACATGTGAACTTCCGTTTTCATCATGAACATACCGTTGTGATCAACTCATACAGTCATGGATCGTGGGGATCAGAGGTATTCCAGTGTTTGCTAAGCGTAATGGCCCATATCGGCCAATATTTGCTGAGTTGCAAATTCTGGCGCTTAGCCAAATATTCCAGTTTAAACTCAGGGGACTTTCAAAGGGACTTGCTAACTCATTCACCTCTAAACAACTTGGATATTTACTTATTACAAACGGTAAACAATGTGTTCGTTTCCTTCCAGGTCCGCCACCACAATCCACTTCATCATGATCAACACTTCCACCTCCACATTCATGTTCATCCAGGCCATTATGATGTAAGTAGTACTAGTACCTTCTGAGTCTACTAGGAGTATACAGCAGGGGACAATAACGTTGAGATCGGAAAAGGACGGAAGAGCGATTCAGTGGAGAGAGAGCAAAAGTAGAAAATCAAGAAAGATAAAAAAGAAAGAAAGGAACGCGAATGAAGATGAGATCTGGGCGAATCTTCTGTATGTAGTTGTAAGTACACTTTATAAAGTTAGATAACTGAATACAACTTCAGATCGAATGCAATGGCGAACGCTTGGCATCGTTCCATCATCGATTCCCAGCTGGTTCAGTTCAAGCTCTCGGTCTGAAGGGAGATGTTCACATTGAGAAAGTCAACTTTGAAGGGTTCCACTTCCACAGAGGTACTTGAAAACTACAAGAGGCGACCCACTTCATTATTCTATTATATTTAAAATTGTTGTAGATCAAGGAAGAACCTTCAAAGCCGCTGGACAGTTTAGTGATCAAAACCCTGTACCTAAAATAATTACAGATTGGAACCAACCCATGAACTATGGCCACGGAGGATTCATTGGATACGGTACATCGTCGTATGCTGGTCCAGCTATGGTCTGTAATCCAAGATATTATAATACCACAGTATTTTACTGATTCATTACATTTAGGTCAGACCTGGATACAATGCATACCAATAAGAAGTCGTTGGCCTTTCGGAATCTGTGATCTTATTGTCAGTATTATTATAAGGAATTTCCATTATAATAATAATTACTGTAATCACATTTCCTTTGAAAATATACAACTTGATAAATATTGAGAGTAATTTTGGTAGTGAACGGATTTTGCTATGAGCTACTCCGGGTTATCGATAAGGTGGTTGGCCATTTGCCAGTTCCGGAAGTGCTCAGGTAACAGTTAATTGTTTAAATTAACTTTGGGATGCAGTAACCTGAGCATGTTGACGACATCATCAGTAGGGATCAGGTGTGAAATAATAGATAGCTTAGCACTTATGACTACTTTGTAAGGTGGCATGAATCCAACCTTCAGCGAAATTGTGGTTCTTTTAAGTAAGGTTTTGGTAAAATGTAACTTTGCGGACCGGGAAATGTAAATTACACTGTTCTCTTACTGTAGGTTTCCAATGTACCGTCGAGTACGATTCCAAGTAAGCAGTCTTGTTGAGATAGGGACCTTACTTAGCCTTCGCCAAAGTTTCGATCCCCTGTAATGGCTAGAAGTTGAGCATGCTATCTTTGAGAATTCGGATTGTGCCAGCATCTCTGTAGTATCTGTCACCGGGGTCGAGTGAAAGGAATGTTGTATCACCAAAAAAGAAGAACATTTTTCGTCGACTTGGGTTGTGCTTTTAAGTGAGTTCCCAGTCGAATAAGTATAGTGCATAACAAGCAAAAAACCGGTGATGAAAATAAAATGACTACATTATATTGTAGATAAGTGATTAACATAAATAAAAAATGATACAAAAACGACTTACCGGTGATATTACAAATTCCTTACCGTGTAGCCATTATGCCACCATAGGCGAACATGCTCTATGTCTAGAACCATGGGAATATCAGTGAAGACCAAGAAAAGCCCAAGAGTTGAGGGGGTGAGAAGAGGTTGGATGTATCGATAAAATCTAACGTCCCTCGAAGTCCCTGTTGAGATCGTTTCCAAGCTAAGATATGGGGATGTTTCTCCACCAACTCTATCGCAATCTTCTCTGAACTGTGGTAGTAAAGCGAAAATGTTGAACCTAAAGAGTAGGGTTGCTGGGACTTTGCTCATGTTTATGAATAAATATAAAGCCAAGACATAAGTTGTTTCGATTTATTAAGTGCTGTTTTTCACCGCAGTAGCTGTGTGAGATAGGAGTGATCCACTCAGTATCAGTCGGGACTCGAACCACTACTTGTGCCCAGGAACAACATGGTGGAAGGAGTTCGAGGCTTATCAGAGACCAACCGATGTGCCCATAAACGCCATCTCTAGATCAGTCTATACAGCATCAGTTTTGAAGGGCATGTATACAGCGGCTACTCGAATGACAGCTAACATTCATAGAAGGTTTTTTTGTCCATCAAGAAGCGAACTCTTCTCTTGTACTGTTTATCTTGAGCACACTGATTTTTCAAAGGAAGCTGATCATGCAAGTACTTCAAAAAACAGAAGCACAAATTTATCACGTTTTCCCCGTCTACTACCTTGTAAGCCTCATTGCAGTTTTACGCAAAACTATGAGACATCCATTTCCGTGACGTAAGCTCCGTTCAAATGACACTCCTAAGCTAACAGACTCAGAAGTGGACCATGGAAAGGGACTGGTCAGGGTTTAACTTCGAAGCAGTCTGTCTTTTCTTAGTAATACTCCGCTTAAAACGAATAATTTATTAAATGTGAAAAAAACTGGAAAAAGAAAATTGACAAGAAAATCGAAAAGGTTCATAGAATGTTGAATTGGGTTGGAGACGAGGTTGCCCTGATGGTCATCCAGACAGCTCCTTTCAGCTGGGGATGAGTACACAGCGCCTGCATAGTATTGGTACGTGCTGCCAAGGACCCGATAAAAGTAGCAATGGACTTCTAAGTTCAAGGAGAGTGACCAGAAGGAGCTCCAAGGAAAGGTGAAGGGAAGTGATTAAGAAAACCATGCCGAAACTCGAGAATCAGCGGAAGCTGCAGAAGATAGGAGGATATGGCTAAGGCTAACAAGAAGAGCAGAATTTGTGACTGAACGGAGTCATCGCTAAGGAGAGGAAGAAGAAAGGCAGCATAGGACGTCAAGCTGCTTCAGAACAAGCGTTATTTGATACTTGTCTCCCTTTGGCTGGCGTAGGTACTTCGGCTTCTGGGAGGCAGAAAAAATTACGCCGTGGACACCAATTGCTGTATATTTTCATGTCTGTTTTGTACTGTGTAGCAGTGAAATGGTGACTCGTGTGTAGTTTGTGTTTCTTCTTTTTTCTTGTTTCAGTACTTTTTCTCGAAGTTTCGAATGTCGCTGGTCAAATATGTGACACACATCTTGAACAGCAATGTATGAGCAATCTCTATTCATGTCATGGAAAGCGTGGAACTTCTCGACAGTCACCGATAACGATCGACCAATGATTCAGAAATTCTTGGGGTATATAATCAGACCACTCTAGCTCTTGCTTGTATTCGGATTCAAACATCTGCTCTGGCCAATATGCATAACGTTTTTACTCCAGTAAGTTTTTACGACACATTTGTTACCGCTGCTTGTTTTGGGATTTCGATAATCCCTGTTTTCAGACGGTTCCCTGCGCTATTCCCATCCGCGAAACTCTTCGTCCTGGCTGTATAATCGACATTCATGGTAGAGTCCACACTGGCGATTACAGGTAAGTCTATATACACTGGAATTATGATGAGTAGCCACTAGTATCGGTACATTACTACTTTAGAAATTTTGCCGTTGAGCTCTTGTCTGGACCTCACATTATCCTTCACGTCAACTTCCGTTTCCATGAAGAGTATGAGGTGGTCATGAATTCGCATAGCAATGGATGCTGGGGGGAAGAGGTGATTTCCTCTGACTACTTGCTATTTTGTCAGGAATCTGATTGTTGCGGTTTCAGATCAGGCAATGCAATCCTATTGGTCATAACGAACCTTTCCATCTTCGCATCCGGGTTCGACCAGATTGCTATAAGGTAGACAAGTTAAACGGGTTACTTCTTCATGCAAATGTTTCATGTAGCCGGAAGAGAGTACTAGTTATCACAGTCCAAAAGGAAGGCCACCAAGTAAAAACCATGCTGAACCATGTTGCTAAACACGAATAGTTTCTCTAACAAAAGACACAATAGTGAAGTTTACTGTAGTACATTTACCTTTCAACGGGATCGGTGGGTAAAATGTGTGGATTCTGACATTTTTTCAATGAAATGGCAAATTGTAACTAGTTGCATTAAGGTTGAAGTAAACGGTGAAGTAGTGTGTCGCTATCCTCATCGTTACCCAATGAAAGCTGCTCAAGCTGTGGGAATAAAAGGCGATGTGATCATCAAGAGGGTCGAGTTTTCAGGCTTCATGTTCTCTGTCGGTTAGTCTATCTAGTGCTCTTTAATGATCTGTTTGTTGATCTTCTCATCTCTTAATTGTTTGCTATTGCTGAGAAATCAATGGCCAATTTCTAAACAAACATAAATATCGCAGTATCAGCAGAAAATTTGCAGTTAAACATCAGTGCCATCACCGAGTTTCGACAATAAAGAAGTCGTGAGAAGATAGGTTGTGAAGTTTTATCCGCTGGCCGTGCTCTTGAAATTCTCAACTTTGATCAAACTTTTCTGGGATGCGCCACGGGTCCTACAACATTCCGGATTCATGGCAGCTTTGGATAGGTGCTATGGGTGAATCTTCAAGACAACCTTATTCAAAAAGCCATTTTTACTTTTGATTGAGGGAGCCGCCTGATAACTACCCAGTAATGGGTTTGTAATCATATCTTGTAAGCCACAACCTCATTCAGACCTAAAATGTCTCTGTTGATCAAGAGCAGCGCTGTCCTGGATCTCATCGGAATGGTTATTTTTCCACAAAGCCATTCAAAAGAGAATCCCAACTCTCTCCTGTGTTGTACTAACTTTTAGTGACCTATGTGAAGTCACTTTTTTCTTCAGAAGTGATACCAGTAACGCTGAATTAGTCAGTTTTCCGACATCCCTTGTTTGCAGTCTTCTGGAAAAAAAGCCAATATTTCAGACTGGAATGAAGAACACGACTACGGGCATGCTGGCTATTCGGCATATGGTCTTGACCATTATGAGCCTCCTGTGGTATGTTCACTTTTACAACTTTTCTTTACAGTAATACTTGTAAAGTACATTAATTTGTTCGTATCATACAGGAATTTGCTAATCGATTCATGACAGCTCTTATCAGAAGGGATTTTTTCGAATTTTTGTACTGTGATCCTTGCAGTTCCACGAATCTCACGCTTACAATTCCTACTTCTGTTAAGCGATATTGGCGATCAGGAAGGACGACTACGATAGGCACGTGCCATGAACCAATCGATCTATTCAATAAATATTTATTTGATTTGAAGGTGCTAATAAGATTTCATATGTCTAGGTATCACAGTGAGTTAAAGGGAATTTGTAATATAATTAATGAGAATGGAACTGAAAATGAGACGAAATGAGGCGCGGATAATAGTAATTCTAACTGTCACTAATAACTGGTGATAATAGTAACTGTCATGTTGACAATGGCTCAGAAGAGTAGATTTAGCTACCGATAGCAAATGAAAACTTCGACCTGTAAATTATCACCTTTAAATGTTAAACAACCCTGTTACAACAAAATTAATTACAAGACCTCTTCGTTACAAAGAACCTGTGATATCAGGTGATGGTGATAAGCTGGTGGGAAGGGTGATCCATATTTCTTTGAAGAAGCCTTAAATGAGATCAGAATGATACATGATCTCAGACACAGTAAAATAACGTACACCCGTGTTTTTGAGGGAATGTCCCAAGCTGAGCTTATGGGTGTGAACACTCACCAGGGAAAAACTTCAACTTCCCCTTCCCAGTTCCATGAGAAGTTGGAACCCTTTCCTGGATAGTAGACACTTGATAGATGTCCTAAACTTTTTGATCCCTTCTTTGGTTCCTCACCCATATCTGATGCAGTCATGAGAAACAAATGCCAACTGGAAATAAAGGAAAATCGCTCAGAGTGGGCGCAGTCTAACAAGCATGATGTGGGTGCAGGCAAGAGTAGCCATTCGTCAGTTTTGGTGCTGAAAAAGGTCATCGGAAAAAACCATTTCATATTTCCCTGTCAGGAATCAATCTTCTAAGCTTTGACTATTTCCAAGCTACTAATGGATTTCTTTCTGAAGGAGTACGCACAAGGGCTCAAAATCTTCCTGAACAGCTTCAAAGCTGACAGGCGTCGTCATTTAGGCTTTAAGACCTGCCAATTTTTTTTCAACTTTATGGAACGATTTTTTCTGTTTTGAATTAACTATGAACCATTTCATTACGTACGCTGACTATTTATCTTTCCTTCACCAATGCCCTATGGAGTCCTCCACATCTTGAAGGTGAGCTTTGCGCTCTGATTGTAGCAAACAGCTCTAGCACCGTCCTCAAAGGACTTAGAGCTGGTTGCTAAAATCTCATGGTTTTTTTCTGTTTTTTCTCATAAAATCACTGTATTACTGTTTTATTTAAAGTAAGAATTCAATTAACAAATGATTAATATGTAATCAGATAAAAAAGCAACTGGTCTGATAGGAACCAATTTGAGAGGAATAGATCCTCCTGAAAGACGATCTACCCTTTTTCTTGTACTAATTTCACTTCAGTAGAATGCGTTCGCCGATTTGTGTTAGTTGAGTGGTGCTCGCTGTTGGCTCGGTGACTATTTGCCAGTTTTCTGTTACATAACGACGGAGTTGTAAGGTGATCCGATGAGTGAGTTGGGGGAGAGAGGGGCGCTCAGGGATGCTGTTCTGAATGGAAAAGATGTGCTCGCATTCTAATGGGCGACGACCGCAATTTGCCGCTGTCATCTGATATCGCCATTCAGTGCAAACTCACTCTAAACGTGTTCATTACGGCCTGAAAGAAGCTAGACCTCGGCTAGACATATCATCTGAACTTACCCGATCAACTACGGACACCTACAGTGTCGAAAGCCATTGTAAAAGGCCAGGAAACTGGGAAGGAGCACCTTCAAGGTGTCAGACAACCAACACATCAAGGGCTAAGGATAAGGAAGAGGATGAAACCATTGCCATCTCTCATTTTCGATTTTGGGATATGCCCCGCATCCAACCATGACAACGAAGTTTTCCACCACTCAGGGGTCGATTGAATAGAACCGTACCGGTCTGGGAGGAAAAAACATTGACGTGAACATCACCAGTCCACTGCCATTTATAGCAGAGATGACAGTAATGGGGAATCAACGAATAACTACAGAATGCAATAAAAACTCTGTAGAACGTATTCACAGACGAATCTCAGAGGAATACCTTCATCACAGCAATTTTGTGTTCTCATGTCGATATGAAACCTTCATCGGTAACCAGTAACAAAAGAGTATTGGGCAAGTAACGGAGATAGTACAAACGGAGTGTTTGTCATGCACTGGCTGGTTAGACGACTCCGTTGTCGTCCACGAGCATGAATGACGCTTTGTGAACTGTAGCTTCATTTTCAACAACTAGCTGAGGTCCACGTAGTAAAGTAATAAAGAGCAAATGGTGAAAACAGCTTTAACTGGTAAATTGCTGAGTAGGAGAACTCTGGATGTAGTAATGAGGGAAATGTGAGTAACCATTACAACGTTCTATCACTGAATATCTCAAGCAATTTGCAATGAATATACAGTATATGGGAGCAAACCTGTTCATATTTCGTTATGTACAGTACATAGGCATTACTCGAAGATAAGTTTCTAGAGCACCGTGAGTTCCTTGCTTCAGAGGGGAGATCTACTCAGAACATCACAGTAGTAAGCCCCTACTACTGCATTTTCCACCGATTACACATCAATGACTACAGCATTTCTTTTCAAGACTCATACTTGTAAGCTGATACTGTAACTAGACATAACCCAGTGGGAGCTGAAACCAGAAATGCTTGTAGTCAAAAAGCTCCTCTCAAGAAGGGCCAATAGTGGAAAGCTGCTCAGAGATTGCCCCATAGATGGGGCTGTATTGAAGGTCAGTCAAGGTAGACGACGTGTTCGAAGAAGTCTACTCATCTTTGAAGCCGTACGCAATGCATGTAAACCGAATCTTGGATCGGATCACGCCAGAGACTTTCACGTCTCTCATCTGTTTGTAGACGATGAACCGATACCTGGACTGTCTTAAGTTGTCCCTCTCAAACCTTACTGAGAAGGAAATGTTGTTCACAATCCATACAACAACAAATTTTGATGTGAGCGAAATGCATGGTGCACTCTAGAGATATTCATTGACAAGTTCCATTTCATCAAAACAGAAAGATTGAATAGTTTACAAAAGGGCCCTTCCCAATTCAGGTGATGAATCTACTTTCTCAAATCCAGAATGAGTATATTTGTATAAGTCAGGATCGGAGGCTCGATGATCGAAAACGACTCGAGACATCAATCTCAATCGGATAGGCGATTATCAAGTGGAATGCTTGCGTTCCACCTACCCATCACATCTATTTGTGTGTTTGATTGAATGAAGAACCATCGAATGCTACCGTAATCCCCCTTGAGATTATTGATAGGGAGAGCGATCGGCGATAACATGACTGCGCAAATACACTAAGAGAATATCGCTTGGCGAGCGAGCGATTAACCATTGCTAACGACTGAAAAACTGGTTGTTCGCGTTTTCGTTCCATCTCAATCGAAACGGATCGTAACAGGAAAAAAATTGCTGATACTTCCTACAGAGCTTATAGACTGATATGAAAGGGACAAATTGGGCAGGGACAGTCTTCCATGCTTCTACAATTCGTCAATAGCATGTGATGAAGGAAATAATGAGTAGGAAATTCAGGGAAAAATCTCAGGAACAAGCTTGAAGCTTTTTGAATGAACGAAAGGATTACTTGATTCTGCTTTTCAATCGTTAAGCCCCTTAAAGTTCAACGTCACATCTGTCAAAACCAATCCCTGAAACCAGTAACCCCCCTTGAAAAAGTTTCTCTGTCTTGCCATCATTGAATTCTCATCGAACCTGAGATTTTCTTTTCAGTATGTCGGTGCGAAGAGGAACAAACACACCGTAGCGCATGCATTTCTCATGACGCGCGCGCGAATGGGAGTGCGAGGTACCGTAGCTGGACCGCCCCCTCGTGCTCATCCTCTTCTGAGTGCTACCGAAACGGAGAGTGTCAACGCATCTCGTCCATCGGCTCACTATCCTACTCAGATCACTCTCAATAAGTCGTTTATTCATCATCTGTTTCCTACACAATGGAGCAGAAATTCTCAATTGATATGCTGCTACAGTCTCCAAGTATAGAGACCTTGAAACAGGTTCGCGAGCGATTTAGACAGCTTTTTTACTGTTTTTTTAGGGTACGTGTCGACCGTACACTGTTGAGTTTTTACCTCTTCCGTTTTCAGGACCCAAAAGGTGGCCACGAATCGCCGGAACGGTCGCGCAGTGGTTGCTCCTCAGAAACCGCCACATGCTCCAATACAGAAACGTCACCAGTCTCTTCCTCAGCAAACGGTAACTCTCGAGTTTGAGAGCTTCCATCAGTCATGCCTAGCTAGGGTGGAATAAGCGTTTGCAGCCCTCCAGGGTCGTGCTCGTTCCCAAATAAAGCTGTGATGTTATTAGCTGATGTGAGCACCATCGTAGCACAATTTCGGTTGAGAACCTCAGTCAGGCTTTCCTTACCCATGGAGGTATTGCATATTAGGGGGCGCCTCTTGTTAAGGATCAGATTTTCACAGTTTTATTCAAGCAATACTTTTGAAACTAACATGATTATCTTGTATAATATCTATGAAACCTGTGGGGAGGAGGGAATCACGTGATGTCATTTCATGGGGATTCTGAAGGCTTCACATTTCATTCATTCATTCACATTCACAATTCAAAGAAGTTTTGATTGTCGCTAAAAAATACCAGATTATTTCATCGTAAAGTATCTTCATGAATGAGTTTGATCAGGTTAGCACGACTTGGGTGATCCTAGCTGAGTACTGGTTGGTAGGGTTACCAACAGCCATTTCCTTACTATTTCACTATAATCGGTCGACTAAGCTTACTCGGTCAGGTTTTGAGGTAAAGGGACCAATTTGGGGATAAATCAAGCCTCTTTTCTTTCTGTCATCTTGTCCTTGAACAAGATTCTTATCTATGCAATACTAGGCTCCCTTTAGCGAGGACAGGGAAATGCTGCTCAAGGATGACTTTTGCTCCTTATATTCATCCCATGAGGGTGATGATTGTCCTGTCAGAACCTACTACTAATTCAGTGAACGAAAATGTTTAGGTACAGCAGGAAATCCACAGTGGTACAATGCAGTAAACTACATCAACCTCACACAACAAATTGCCGCCCAGATGGTTCATGCCTCACACGGTTCTCCTACAGTGCCATCACAAATTCCATTACCTGGAGGTTGGTGGTCACCCATCATTTATTTACTACCACATTCAAATGTAAATGTTAAAACAATGAATAAGTTTTTTTTCTGATGAAAAATTAGCTATCAGACAAACGGCCTATGGAATCGGGCGACTTTCAGTGTTTTCCTGTTTCAAAGCTCAGAGCTTTGAATATTAGTAATTTCGGTGAAAACTGACTTTAATATAGACTAATATTGATTTTTACTACTTGATCCGGTAACCTCAATACATTCATTAATTCGAATACTGTAGCATAGGTTGAAAGCGTGGAAGCAGAGTCTCATTTGCACTAATAAGTGTTTAACAGTTTCAACAATAAATAAGCCTCAATAAAAATATTTTTTAAAGAGTAGATTGAGTCGGAACATCATCCTACTCATATTGGTGGATATTGTCTACTTGCTCAAACTAGTTTTACAAGTTCTTCCCAAGTTTTGGCTAACGCTATGCCCGGCGATGATACTCGTCGGTATACGCTGTACTTTCGTGTCTGTTCGTTTAAAATCTGAGATCCAAGTCTGAATTGCGCTATCGATTTATATTGATTTACTTCTAAACAAACTCTTGAGCATCGTCAGGAGTAAGAGGAGCCAAACGGCTCTTTCCCGTTGTCGATCCAGGGTATAGACAAACAAATGAATAATCTGGTTAATCTCATTAGTCGTATCGTCTAATGCTAACATGACCACTATGAGTATTACACTAGTTAGTTGGGGATGTACAAACGATTAGCTTTATTGACAATCTTTTACTGCCAGGAATGGTCTGTGGGAATAACTTTCCCTCGAGAAGAAAGTAAGTCCTGGTAGTCGTGGGAGAAGGGAAAGCCAGCTGTTATTGACAGTTCCGAATAGCTTTTCTTGTTGAGGACCGGCTTCCATACTGTAGGGATCTCGTCGACAATGTACGTTCAACTAGTATCCTCACTATTGATCGCTCTGGTTCAGTAGTCATCAATAGGTTAAGAAGTAATTTTTACAGTATACCACAACTGCGAATCGCTAAAATTCTCGAGCCAGGGGCATAACGAGAACGGGAATTTTCAAGCATAATAAGCTTCTCAAAAACAACTGGTTATTTTTACTGTTAGCAATTTACAGTTAGGTAAGTAGTTACTGGTGCTACAACTTATCCATATCTTAGGTGATGACGATATTTACCATTCCTAGTGCCCTTTTTGATCGCGCAGTGATATCTAACTCTTAAAACGGGCTTATAAGTTAATCGGACGTTCAAAGTGACAGTTATGACAACTCTAAGCATCTATTAAGGCATCCCGGGGTTTCTTGCTCGTCCTTTCGGAACTCCGGCAACTTAAGGACCTTCTTATTGTTGTTGTTGACATTCCCAATTTTATTTTGCCTCTTTACCTATTTAGTAGTGAATTCAGTAAATCGAGTCTTCTCGCATGCCATCATACCCTACGACAACCAGTTAGCCAAATATCCAAGATCGAAAAGGGCCGTGCAGTTGAAACATCTGAGTCACCACTGGAGCCCTGTCCCCTGAGATTGAGCAACTCAACAACCCTTTCTAATATACCTACTGGTATTGCCGTCAGAGTAAAATCATTCCGGTTTGCTAATCAGTCGTCTCGGCATCGATTCGATTTCTCGAGAAGTAGTAAGGCTGAGTTACTTGTAGATCATCAGTGCTCTCACATTTCTAGTTTTCATCATTTTCAGTACTCAGTTGTTGATGCAATATAGTCAGTTTGAGCTGAGTTTTATGTTGAGGGTAATGCCCATGAATGACTGACTGCTTTAACTTATTTTCATATGAAAAGAGCCAGTCCTCTTCCGTATTCAATGACATTGTCCGAGGTGAATTAGCGCTAAATCGGGCGTTTTTCATGGAAAGAAGTTGTCGAGTGTCGGTTTTGTAATGTGATCAGAGTCCCCTGTGTCTTGCGGTATTTCTCGATGTCAATACACGCACACTCCAGTTTCTCAAACAATCATCAGAAAGGGAGCCGCTAAGCTGTGTTGGTCCCCATCGCCACCATCACCCTTGGCGGCCTCATTGACAACCACCGTACTTCGTTTCATCCCCACTCGACACTTACCACCCGACATCGTACCCCCCCAAATTTACCGCATATCGGCCACTTGTTAGATTACTGTTAAACATACTTGGCCCAGTAGTAATTCACCAGTAATCGTATACAACCGTATGACCAGCAACTTCATAGCCCTAGTTCGAATCACTACTTCCCTTTACTTGATTAGCCTCGAGATGGGAAAAGTCATGAACAACTTGGCAGGCCGGTTCCATCGGCCACTGGGAGCTCCCCAACTGCCCTATTCGGTTGCGTACCCTTCACCAGCTTATATCTTTACCTTCCATGACTGAATGAGGAGTAAGAGATAGTGAGAGGAAATTAGAGAAGGCTGGGCATGCGCCATTGAATGAATGCTTGGACATCAGCTATACTACGGGATTTCCTAGTCGTTTCTGGAACTGTTGATCATCGTGGTGAGTATGTGAAGTAGTAAACGAGGATGCTAATGGACATGCCATACTATTTTGAAGGCACCCACACATCAATGTCCATAAGTTCGACACTCACAAAAAGAAGCTCTCAACTACGCACTGCTTAACTCTTTTGTCCAGCTTTGTGCATAATGCGATAGTTGCTTCAAAGAAGCTCTACCCCAGGCTTCAATTAAGAAAGACAACAAGCCGCTTTAGCACAGCTCAAAAAGTAAGGAGTTATCCCACATCCCACGCCCGTGATGTTTTCTCGACCGATTTAGTGCCTATCTGACTAGTAAGTCCCGTCTGAGAACTTTCCTCCAACGTGCAAAATGAAAGTGATTTAAACTCTGAGGCTGGTATGAACCATGTGATTCATCGATCAATAACTACTAATTATGTTGGGTTACTTTCTCAACTACTCCACATTCAGTGGTGACCCCATAAGTCACTGGTCACTGAAAAATCATGATTTATCCTTTCCTTCAATTGAATTAATTCGAACTAGTAATTTTGTTAAGGCTGTTTAAAAGCACGTTGAAGAAGGGGTCTTGGGCTAGGGCGTAAGCTTTTCTCGCAACTACACTGTTCCGGATCGATAATCGATAACCGACAATACAAAGTAGTTTTAAAGTGATTAAATGCTTTATAAAGCGACTATTTAACAAAACTGTTGTTGTAGCTAGACAGGGAAAATGCTGCAGTCTACGAAGTAAGTCTACTAGAGGTGCTGATAAATTGATAAGATTTCCCGTTTTAGTACATAGAAATCTTCATGGTGTATGGGATCCCTGCATCTCATGGCTCTATCCTTACATGCAAAAGACTCAACAAAAACGTAAAGGAGGACAAATACGGTAGGAAATCAGTCTCTCAATGTCCTCGTTTTTTTACCCGAACTATTGTCCCTTCCACTGCCTATTTTCAGATTTACTAATGAACAAACCGATGCACTTGAAAACAAATTCGACAATCATAAATATCTCAGTCCACAGGAGCGAAAGAAATTGGCCAGGTCCCTGAGCCTCAGTGAACGCCAGGTTCGTTACATACATTTGCTCGAGAATATTCACAGAAGTGAACTTCTCATTAACATTATGTTGAATGGGCCAACTAGTTTACCCAATTATTGTGGTAATCTGATTACTGTACCAACACTCTTTCTGTCACACTTTTTTTTAACAAAATTATCTCGAACATTTCTGCAGAAGCAATTAAAAGAACGGCATTTCCATGGTGAGCAAGGCCCTCTACATATGGTGACTCATCAGTAATACTGTGGAAATTATCTAGTGGTCCGTAGCGCTCTCTCCAAGCCCATAGTTGAAGTTAGGACCGGCTCTAAACAGACTTCTAGTTCTTCTATCCTACTTCTCGTGCAGCGCACGATTATTGATTGACTCAGACACGTTCTTGATAGGAACGGATAAGCGCATTGACAACGTTATTCAGTAGCTATGGNAAGCCTTTGTTGCAGTTATTCAGGTCTCAGGAAAAATATTGGGCTTTTGATTGTTTCGATTCTGACCGATTCGATCGATACCGATCAATACACCGTGAAATAATGTTCAGCATTCGGCAGTTGTTCGATGAGTACCATTTCGATAAGCTTATAATTGAAATTGTTTATAGGATTGCTTACCGGGTCAACTTGGTAAAGAGTTAGTAAACAGAGAGAAATCCTCCCTAAATTGGAAGTTTCGTTAGTTCTCCAAGTTTCAGTAGTTCTAGACCATCGTGACTCTCTAGTATAGAACGTTACCAGTAAACTAATCGATTATTTAGATGGGGGTATCTTTTCATCGATACCATATGCTTCCGTTGGTACTTAAGTGATGCTGCGCCAATCGACTTAAGTAAGTAAACAGAGGCTGATTGATGAGCTGCCGCGTTGTTGAGAATCGTGTTGAGCCAGTTAAGATGCTCAAGTGGATGACATCAAGGTCAATTACCAGTAATGTTCAAGCGTTAAGCCATATTTAACAAGCAACTGCCCTGTGACTCTGAACGCAACTGAAGTTACATTTTTTACATTTCTTCTATTTGAACTACTGCTTGTGATGCTTGAAAATTAAATTTTTCAAAAATGGTCAAACTCATGCAGGTAACTGACAGTAATTAACTAAGTAGTACAAGTAGTGAACACAACTGCGTTTATAGGAAGAGTGCTCTTTGTGTAATCTATCCGGTTTTGAGTGGATCTATTGGCTTAGCGGATTTCCACCTGACGCAATAACTGGTAAACTCTCGAATACTCATGTCGGATCAGATTTCGTCAAGACAAAGCTCAAGTTCTTTAAGGATTCCTTGCTCTCGCCTACTCATGCACTTATGTAAATATCATAGCGATTAGAAGGTCGAAAAGGGTCAACCATTAGATAGACCCACCTTACAAGTAGACGGGGAGTGAGTAGCTGAGAGTAGTAATTGTTTCAGAAATCAAAAGCGGATCAACTCAGAAGTTTTTCATTGGAAAACTCGGTTTTTCGTGTTAATCGATAGTTCCGGTTTTGTCATACAATGGTGACGTGTTGGAGTTGAAAAGCGATTTCAATTTTTTAAGTACTATTTACTGACTTGTTAACTGAGAAGAACAAGTTGGTGAGTATCTGTTTACTCGAAGCTTTACCTCTCACAACTGTCGACGTACATTCTAATTACCAGTGATTCAAGAAGGCTTTTCTCCTACTCATTATTGAACCCTTATCGATTTCTGGTCCTTAAATCTGCATAGCTTCCGCTGAACCCGAAATATCAACTGTTTTTTTNTTTTTTTAGAAGCTTTTCAAAACTGTACTGAAGTAATTTGTAATTTAATGAGATTTCTCTTTGAACTAGTACATCTTTTACCAGAAGAAAGGATTGTTTTTCATTGTCCGACATTTTCAAATGAACCTTCCCTGCACCTTCAAGTTGCTAATAATCTATTCTGTACTTCCGAGAAGGGTTGGAAGTTTGCAAATTCCATATAAATAACTTTAACTGCAACTACGAGCCGGGCAATAGGTTCGTTTTTCCGCAGAAGCGAAATGTTCTGGGTTCCGGCGTTGTTCACATTCCTCGAAACCGGTTATGCTTCAACTCAGGACCATCGAAAGATCTGCAGCTCTTCCTAGTATACTGTACTGAGAAAGTGAAACTTGTCAAGTTGATTGAAAGTTCATTGCAGTAAATGTTATGGCCGCTCGTTTATGCTTCATCAGTTTCTCGAATAACAAAGTGTTCAAGAATATTCCATTTGTGACACATAGTTACCCCTTGTTAGCATTTCGTCTATATGGTTATATGGTATAGCAATTGTTATTTTGTTACAAGTAAAATCAGAGTAATAGATTTTAATGACTCTCAACATTATCATCAGTAATGGATGTAATAAGAACCCTCAGTGATTACGGTAGCCAGAATATAATCCGCACAAACGGGGCTCAACGAAATCATGACAGAAGTAGAACAAAAACTTCAAAGCCCCCTCTCGTTTCCAACATCACTTCAGTAACTAGTTCTTGTGCAAAAAAGTAACAAAACTGTTTGGTTGAAGTGAAATTTGGTAATTAATACTGTCAAACAACACTTCGAAGCAAAAAGGAGCAATAAAAATTCTGCCCAACTGTTCCAACACTTCCAGAAGGGCAATAACTTCTTCTAATAAGTATTTGAGTAGCTGAAGCGTAGGATCAAAGGATCGAATGAGGATATCCTCATTCGAAGTAGTGGGATCACATTCAAACACGACTGTTCTGTCAGTAGTAGAGGTCATCCAGTACCTTAATCCTCCCAAGAGTCGACGACCCAGTAGGTACTGATGAACTGATGGAGGCAGCTCAGACTCTCCGGGGGGGGGGGGGGGTCTAACGTCGGCCAGTACAGTTTCAATTGAGGTAACTTGCAGTAACTGCAGTTCGACTGTGACTTACTGCAAACAAAAACAAAAACAGCAGGAGGCTCAGTGGAGCCATGTTTTCAGGACATGTGCGTACAGAGCCTCTAACGTCATATTCCCTTTGCAAAATCTTTTAATAAACAAATTTAATAGACAAAAAAAATTGGAAAATGTTATCTGATGAAATTACTTTAGATGGATTTTCAGAATTATTAAATGGTCGATTTCTAGGTGAAAACGTGGTTCCAAAATCGTCGTGCAAAATGGCGGCGTGTGCGGAAAGATGGTGAAGACGAAGAGGACGCTGCCGCGGACCGAGCCACGAGATCCGTTGGGGCTCCCACACAGAATTCCTTCTACTTTCCTGCCAGATTTTAATTGGACCTTGTTTTTTTTAACCAATTAAGCAAATACTCCAAAGAACTACTCGGCCATTAACTAGTTTTATGTTCTCAAGACCATACACCATAATATTTACTTACTAGTCAAGTTTATTAGTGTAACTTAATAGATCATCTACTGCTTATTCATTTTAGTACTTTCGTCAACAAGTTATTTTGTTTCGTTGTATATAGATAAGTACTTCCTGACCTCATTTAAACTGTTCTACATGAAGATGATAATGCTATGCCTTTACGCTTTTGCACCACAAATGGTATTGATTAATCAACTTTATGATGGATTGCGCCATGAACTTGGTGGCATCACCGTTCTTCCACTGGTGTGGATAATCACCATGTCGATATATTTATTGTTAGAAAACGACTTTCAAAAAAAAACAGGCAGCGAGCCCAAACAGTGTGGAGAGGAACTTACCACCCTGTGGGAGAAGGAAGCATCTTCTGTTTCTCCACTTTCGAAGGACATTACCAACAAGTAGCGTTAAAATGATAATTTTGCAGGATAGTCTGCAGTAAACGTATCTGAGCTACTCGATTAGCTGTGCAAATTCCAAATCATACTCATGGACATGTTTTTACATCCTTATGTAATGTGTAGTCCATATTGCCCTATTGACATGTAGCTCCCTTCATTCAATCAGGAAATGTGGGTGGGATTAGCTAAAGATTTGATAACATCAGTACCACATCATTTTACATCCAACAACGACATCTGAACAACGATTATAAGATTTTTCTTCCAATCCAGTTCTTATGATAACATATTCTGACGTGATTTTGAGCTGGATGACGGGCTCTCATGATCGTTCTGTAAACTTTCTATAAGTTTTGAAAATCCTAGGAAAACGCCTACAACATCTTTGTAGTTGAACCTTCTTTGTCTTGGTTGAGATGACGATATGCTGCTTCAAAATCTAGTTAGAGCTATTTTAATCCTGTTTCAGCTATGTTCTGTTGATAATCGGCTTCCTTGAGTAGGCGTCAGTGGAATCTTTATTTGTCTCTGTCACGAGCAAAGCGAGTATGAGATACTTTAGTAAAAAAAAAAAAAACAAAGTAAGAGCTATTGGGACTTAGAGATTGGGATTTACTCATATACTTGGTGCGCCATGACATCGTAAAGGATTTGACAATTGAGTACAGATTACTTTACTCTTACTCGTATTCAAAAGCCTACTTTGAACTACTATAAAGTAGCCCTAGCGGCATAGAGCAGATCAGGGTCTGGCAAGGGTATTTGATATAATCAATACAAATTGGGTATATTCTCGCCTCCGCAATCCAGTGCATGTCTAAAAATCTTGATAATAAAAAGTTCTGAAAATCGTGAGAATAAAAAGTAAGTACAAAAGAATTCACAAGGGCATAATTATTTTCTTAGTAGACCATGACGTGGCCAAATACATTCACATATACCTAGAAATAGAATGAATCACGTACTAAATGATTGGGGAGCTTTTTGGCTCCTTGCAATGTTGCTGCCATTTCGAAGAATAGCCCCCACTGCAATTGCATACTAGTAATCGTCGTTGGTAGACTTGAGGCGTAGGAGGATTGAGGGCGTAGGGCGAGGCCCCTTCTGTCCCGTGCCGTACAAAGTAAACTCCTCTTGGGAGCATTAAAATGCATATTCCGACTGAGTTGAATATATGATAAGCTTTGATCCTCTACACGCAAATTTACTCTTTGCTATCACATATTACCATACTCAGACGTACCGGATTCTGCATCTCGGAACCGTCTTCTGGGTTTTGAATCGCTCTCATAAAAGATTGGAGGATGTGGTAAAGGTCAGCAGAATACTTGGCGACTAACTTAAAATATTCGATGTAACGATTTATTTTGAATAATACCAGCCATTACTGGAGGAAACCGGGCTGAAAATAGTTTTAAGTGCAGCTGGGCTGATCTCAAGTGCAGATTCTTTGTGAATCACCTTGGAACAGTGTACGCTCGCTTATCGGGAATGATTTGTTCCTTGAATCTACAAATGCCCTTTAACCACATATTACTAAAGTACTAGTTAGTAAAGGTTTAGCAGATTCTAATCTCCTTACTCTATCCATCATTCGTGTTTTAGTGTGGGCTTGCCCTGTTTTGTTTCCGCTGCTGTTGGGCTACCTCACATGCCTGACATGAATTAAATAAATAAACAAGTAAATAGGAGACTCTGGGCCTCTATACCAGTTCATGCTCTTCTGAGTGAATTTACTACCGATTTATGGAAATAGAAGATCGAATACTTGAGCTGGTCGAATCCCCGCAATTGAGGTTGGACGGGTTAATCGTAAACTGCATACCCGAATGGAATAGTTAGGTTCGCCAATGGTTCTAAATTTCTAAAATGAAATTTACAATGATATCACCCAATAATTAAAGTTTTTAAAAGCTCGAAAATTACCTGCCAAGAATTTGCATCAGCTGAGATTTTTTTAGAATGTTCTGGAAGTTTCCATGGGAACTTTTCGTAAACTCTTATGATTTTTTTAAAATTGCTATGTTCTTGCAAAGGTCTGACAATTAGCAGGAGAGCAGAACCTAACCTATGAGGAAAATGGTAACTATACAGTAATTGTCTAGTTCTGTGTCTTAGAAATAAGTTATTTGGTTCTAGGAATTGACAAGACAATACATGAAAGGTGCCACTGTCAAGCTGCCATTTGATTGAGGAATGATTGAGGAATCATTTCAGCTTTCTGCCCACACACATACACGAACACATCATTGCAACTAGCAAAAAACATTTTTCACGCGAATCTCATACTTTCTCAATAGAAGTAAGTATTGTTGACTAGTATCCGCCACGAGTAATGATGAATGCCCTTATATTGCTCACAACGTTTGTTCTTTCCTTTTTTCCCATCGTAGGATCATACCATCACATCCTGCGGCTTCTTTATTTCCGATCAGAACAAGTGGCTTATCCAGCACAAAGTTGTTTCCTAGTAAAACTCTAGCCATTACATCAGGAACATCAGGAAGCTTAGGGATAAATTAAAAAAAGGGGATTTTATGCATTATGCACTAAGAGTTTTCCATTAATAGCATCGTGCCTTTTTAGACTAACTAGGGTATTACATTTTCAAATTATGAGCTAAATCTCGTCCGTCAGTGCCCACACAGTCCCCGAGCTAATCTACTTTCGAGGTGAAATGAAAAGATTTTCATTACGAAACAATCCTATAGATTCTGTAGTCTTATCACTCGTAAATTCCCCCTTCAATACCCAAATAAATGAAGCATAATAACAAAAATTATTTTTTTAGGTCCTCATTTAAGCACTTTCGCTTCAGCTTCAAAAGAAACTGAATAAAAAAATGGATTTGTCATTTATAAGAGATCTAAATTTATTGGGTTGTAACATAAGTTCGTAGAGTTTTGCGTTGGAGTTATTTTGCAACGACTTGATTTGTTTTTCAGCAAAGTGTATACATTCGTTCGAAAGAGCTTTTTCTCCTCTACAAAACTGTTTTATCCGTTTTTTTGGGGAGTTTAATTGTTGTCTCATGTCTCAATTGTCTGGCTCAGAAATGGTATATCTAGGAGGAAAAAATCAGCATTTTCGACATCTGCTTTTCTTGCCGAAACAGCTCGGGAGATATGCAGTGTGTACAGGGAAGGTGTCTTACATAGGTGTGTCTACTGCACAAAAATGGTTCGCAAAGCTTGAAATAGGCGACTTTGAACTTGAATACACGCCTCGAAGCGGACGACCTGCAGAATTCGACCAAGAGCGTCTGAAGGCACTATTGAAGGAAGATGGTCGCCAACCAATTCGTGTATTGGCTGACTATTATAATAACTCATTCAATAATTTATTATTGCAATTATTGCTTTTTGTTCAGAGAAATCTTTGTGAAAAACTCTACGAACTTATGTTACAACCTAATAGTTGACTACATACGTGACCATTCTCACCACTGACAGCTTTCTTTTATCTCACTGAGCTATGATTCGCTCTACAAGCTTGTGTTCGTACAACTAGTAACCAAATTCACAAGTTTTTTTTTTCGATATCCAGTCAGAGTAGCTTAAGATATCCATTTAGAGTAAGTTGTAGGGTAATACAAGACGTANTCACTGAGCTATGATTCGCTCGACAAGCTTGTGTTCGTACAACTAGTAACCAAATTCACAAGTTTTTTTTCGATATCCAGTCAGAGTAGCTTAAGATATCCATTTAGAGTAAGTTGTAGGGTAATACAAGACGTACTGGAGTGGTTTATTTACTTATTTATTCACTGCACTCATGGTGCACCATAGCACCAGATAGTTGAGTTTAGTTACGAGCATTTGTCTGATTCTAACTAGAGCCATGATTGGTCAACAACTTCCCACCAATCACGGTTCCTTTCCCTGGAGGGGTACTCTAGGCTGGCACAAGTCCACCCAGCTGCTTTTTTTTCTGCACTTTTTTCTGCAGTCAATTAGAAAATATCAAGAAAATTTCAAAATATCATAAGAGAACCAACAAAATCTTAATCCTTTTTACTATAGTTGCTATTAGTTGCTATAAGAGCAAGTAAATCGTATGGTATTAGTACATTTGTTGACCAAGAGTTGTAGTTGCGTAGATTCTACTATTATACATCCCATTATACTTCATATTTACAAAAATACTTGTAAAATACCATGCAAAAAATATAGATGGTGGTCGGGGATTATTTTCATGACGTCTATTTTCCTGACAAACTATTGTTATGCAGTTATAGTTCAACTTGTATTTCCATCCTATAAATGCACTTTCTACGGTTGGTTTAGGGCTTATGAGACCAGAAACTGACTCATCGAAAGATCCTCAAAAAAGGAGGGAGTACCTGTACCGGAAAACAGTGTTACGGAGGATGGTGTATCTATTGCGATTGTAAGGTCCCAATATAAAAAAATTTCTCGTTTCACAATGATCCTCCAAAAAGTTATAAAGGAATCACAGGCGCAGCAACAGAAACCGAGGCGAAGTTCGCTCCTTCGCCAAAGACGCTAAGTAGCACAGTTGGCAAAGAGTTACTGGTTACTTGTTGCGATGAGAAAAGCAACCTCGGTTTCTGTTGCTTGGCATGGTCAGAGAAGGAGTACCTTTTTGAAGCTCTACTAGAGCAACTCAATCTGTAGTTCTTTGATTCTGACGTCGATGTTTACCTGTTTGTTTACCTGTTAATCAATGACATCATAAGTATCACATTAGATCACAACGCTACAGTATTGGGACTCGCTTGGGCTTGGGGGAAGACAACTTATTCTAGCTTAAGCTCGGGGATTGCCAAGCTCCTAAATGGATGCTGGGTAGACCCCGGGAAGTTGTCAAGTCTTCTCCAGAAAGGGTAAAAAGTTTCTTCATCAAATGTGACTCCAGATCAGACCAAATAAATTTGGCAAATAAAACTAATATAACAAATAAAGTGTAACTAACAAATTTTATGATGATAACAGTAACGTACACATTCGAAATGGTAGCACACTTCTTCCTCATATAGCCCGTAGCATTGCCTACGGTTTACCTTTATTTTTGCAAATTTTACTCATTGAATTTATTTCACTAAATTTATTTCTGATACTGCCGTATGACTGACTTCATATTTTCTGGAGGTAATGAGTAATGAAGAGAAAACCTCATGAATCCATCATCCTTTCGTCTGCTGATCGACCTAAATGAAGGCTTGAACGTATGTTTTTTTTTCGGGAACGAAAAATATCACTGAGACGTCGACATTCGGATTAGGACAAAGTCAAAGAGCCGCGAGAAGCGTATTGGATGGTGAATCAGCTGTTAACAATTTAATAAGGAGTATCATATTACCAGAGATGTGGTGAAGGACGATAATTATTCTTAGGATCAGATAGATAGATCCATTTGGCTTTCGAAATTCTACAAAATGTACCTTTCCCCGTTTTTATTCTCATTAGAGTTAACCTTTTCATTCTGTGATCTTTCCATGTAATGCTCCACCCCCCGCAACAGCCCACCCCCTTATGGTTCAGCATTCAACTCAGTGTCAATTAACAACGGCTACATGGAAACACAAGTGCTTCCTCTCGATTGTGAATGGGGATTCTCTACGTCTACGTTTGGACCTAACCTTTGGCTTACTCTTACCTTCGATTTCTACAACCATCTTCAGGTGGTAGAGATTTGATTCTATCCAGCCGTCACCGTTCCGGGAGTATGTGCCCTCCGTGCTGGCGTTAAGGTGACGTTGTAGTGACCCGGGTGATGTTACAGTTTGAGAAGCCTTCAGAACAACCACATCCAACTTCCTTATTCCTCTCTTTCGAGTAATTGTTCAAGAATTCCAGGTATACAGCTGATGTGAAAGGATTACAAGTCAGTGTGACTGGTTTGTCTCTGTTGTCCTTATCCTAAGTACATTATAAGTAAGATACATGATCTCCATCTTAAGCCAGCCAGATTGATGTCTCCTAATTCCAGCTTCTATTCATCACATCTAAATGACATCGTGTATGGCCGCAAATCATGAAGTACATAACTGGTAATGCACTTCAATACTATGCTAAGATTAGAGTAATTGTAGGTAGATCCTCCCTCACCTCTATGGGAACTACGGTGCTTTCACTCATATTTCACGTGCTTCGTACCTGAAGCGATCCGTTCATCATTTTCTTTCCACATTAGAACGTAACACAATAAGAATTACCATTAAGTACATACCATAGGGTATCATTACATGAGGGACTTCTATTTTATGGGAATCAACCTCAGTTTCAAGTTACTAGTTAACTCAATGTCCTGAGTCCTTGTTCAGCTCAATACTGAGATGCGCCTTAATAGGCTTCTTTGTTCTCTACATGCTTGACACAGCTGAAGCCACCCAGATGGGGCGAAACCCAGGTGCCCTAGGAGAGCAGTTATAGTACCTTAGTCGTAGGGCACTTTCAATGGACAGTATTTTTTGGTTTAATCATTTTTTTACAGGCCAAAGAGAAGAGATTGAGAGCGTGGCTCCGGTTCTTGAAAATCCTGCCACAACCCTATCATTTAATTGGACTTACTGCGTAGTAACATAGGCATGGTGCTGAGAGCTGGACTCTCACAGGACCAGTTTTTGTTTTTGCGATGCGCTCCGCATCCGACTTCCAATAGGAATCGTAGTGGCATTTGGATGCGTTTCTTATCAATACAATGAATATAGTGGCAAGTTTTCAAACTCGTGACCAAGCGTGTTGATAGTGCGCCTCTTGCCCCGCTAACCACCACCGCTTTTATAGTCCTTAACTAAAAAATTGTTCACTTAAAATATATGAAGTTGGTTCAGAACAAAGGTCGGCTTGATATAGTAGCAAATCACAGTCGTTTCTTTTATTTGGACTTCTTTTTTCTCCATATATTTCATTCATTGGCGGAGGTGCTACAGTGGCAAGTGGCGCACTTCACACACGCATGGACACGGGTTCGAATCCTGGGTCCGGTTATCCGACTACCGGGCTAGGCAAACCAAGCCTTCCATCCCTCTGGGGCCGGTTAATTGCTACCAGACTCTACTGGAAGGATAAAAGCACTGAGTTGTACATCGGCTGGTCATCGCAAATCATTGTACAGGCCACAAACGCTTTCACTATGCCACTACGATTCTGAATTGAAGCCAATGCGGGGGCGCATCCCTCAGACGGTACTGATCAACGCCCAAAAGGATACGGGATAGGACAAGGACTCTATACTTTATCCTTGTTAATTTATTCGGGTCGGTCGTACTTCCTGGAGCTCAATCAACGACCTATTGACAGTTGTACTTCACAGATTTCGTACTTCAGAGCTTCATTCACAGAAATCAGAAATGTACTGTACTGAACTCAAGCTACTTCAATTAATCAGTCTATTGTTCTGTAAATAATTTCAACATAGAACTTTCGAGAATATCGTGTAATGTAAATACCACTTCATTATGGATCCTACAGTAATAAGAGATGAGAAAATAAATGGTTCTGAGAAGTAGGCACTTTTTTAGCAGGTTTTTGAAGTATGGTCTTATGCTCTTAACTGGGTAACTACTTTCTGGTATCTGTCGTCTTGCATGATCATGAAGTTTTCCAAAAGTGAAGATGCCTTCGAATGTACCAAAGGAGTTGGCCAGAGGCCTTTTCAGATTACTCATTTTCTAACAATGTTTTACAAAAGTAATACAAGGATCTAGTCTACAGCTTTATCAGACCCTGTCAACGAGTCGATAGGGCCGGTCAATGAAAGTGTCTCCTCCCACTCCCAGACGAATCAGGTAGCCAGTGTCATCGAGTGGGAGTAAATGCCTTTTCGGTTCCGTCCCGGTTCGTACATATTGAAGGTTTACTTGTCAGAAAATATGGAACGACCAGATCTAACGTTCAGTGGCTGGACCACAAGTTGCAAGACCAGGACAAGCACGACCAATTTAGACCGTCCTGCTGAAAAGGCAAAACACGCGGCCCTGAGGTATATAGCCAAGATTGGCATTCGCTAGGAAAGGTTAGTATGGAAAACTGGGGATAAAGAACAGCGCTGATAAGCTGAGCTCAGCACTAAACCTCAGCCGGTCCTATTTCCAGAACGTTACTCACAATACTTGTCTTGAACGGAATTGTCGTGCCTGAACGTGTTAAGAAAACTACCTACAGCTCTTAATAGGAGTTAGTTATTGAAGGTGCTCAGTAGGGGTTGATTGTAATTGAGCTCATTATCCTTCAATAGATTGTTTATTAACATATTTACTTGTCAATCTTCTCTCTGTTACTGCTCACGATCTTTCACTTAAGTTGGTCATGAATTACTTGTTGTCTTTGTAGATTTTTTTCGGTATAGGTAAGTAATGTTGATAAGTTGAAGAGAAACCAATACTTCAAAGGTTCATCTAGCCCCAGCTCTCCATCCTAAGGGTGAAGCGGTGACTTCGGCTCAATGACCTTTTGTTTAACTGATTTCTGGGTATTTGAGTGGGCAGACTTTGAACCTGCCCATTACCCTAATCCTAGCATTATCAGTACAACACAGTCCATCAAAAAATTGTACGAAACTGATCTCGTAAAAGGTTATCTTCTCGATATTTCTCTGGATTAACCCGTGGAACAAAGTTGGACATTCAAAATGAATTCTATAGCGATTGTATATTATATAAATGAACTTTGCATTAAAGCATTAGGTGACATTTATCTCAAAAATATCAATTTTTTAATGAGTACCCTTTACAGTTACAATTATATAAATGAACGAGAGAATTAGGAGCTACTTCAGATAGGTGTGGCTGAATTGACTAAGCTTATAAGTAGTCTCTCGAGCGATCCAAAACCAATACTTGTTTACTTGTATTCATCGTACTGCGTTGTCAACAGTCTTCACCATGAAAGATTTAAAATGTAAAGTTGTTCATTTCGTGTATAACTGTTCTGTAACAAGTTCATTCCTTACTGCTCTAAGTGTTGCCGTCATAACTTTGAGCTACTTAGAAATTGATCCTCAAAAAGATGTAATTTAAGAGTACTGTCCCAAAGTCCCGCATCAAATACATTCCTGTAGTTGACTTCTTTTTCTTTTACTCAATAAAAGTATTGTATTCATTAATTACTGGTTAATGTCTTGTGATGTGATTCTATTTAACTGTACTCTTTGGAATCATTTTAATCATTAAGCCTACTTCAGTCGGCATTAGGTAATTACATGGCTCAGTGATTTTTGATGAGTAGACAAGCGTAGGCTCATTTCTCATCCATCTCTTTCAATTGACATCACTTTATAATGCCAAACGAGTACATTAGATTCCAATATAACATCTGAAATAATTACTGGTTACCAAATACAGCTCTTGTCCTTCTACCCATCCCATCCTATCTTGGAATCCTTGTCTCCACTTTAGGCATGGTCACCATTCTCTCACCTCACTCATAAACTCTCATTCAAACCGTTTTACTTTTCGCTACAATACCTTCTAAAGTAACTGCTAAAAATTTTGCAATGGACCGGATTCATTGCGGATTTTCTGGAAGCTTTCATGGAATTTCCATGATAGGAAACTCCCACGCTTATATCCATGACATGTTCGGCAACCTCTTTCTTGCTTATTTGACAGCAGAATGACCGGAATGTCCACGAGTTCGATTCCGGCCACTCAACTGCTGGAACTCATTGAAATTTGTGTCAAGTATTCGGCCATGAACTCCTCCTAAGCAGTTCCGTTCCCTACTCTTCACTGCCTCGAACCACAACGTCGAAGACAGACTTAGATCCGGTCAACTGATTGCGATATCATGAAATATCTCTGTATGCTATGCGCATACATGAGAGTGGCTTGGAACTTTCCAGAAAATCTGGGGAGAAACTAGGCTATTGTGAAATTTTCGTCGCATGTTTTCCGTAAACAACCAAACAGTATGCTTACAGTTATAATGCCTACAACTACATGTATCGTCGCCGCAATAGCAATAATTTTAGTTGTAAATAGTATGGCCGATGCCATCAAACTGGTAAGTCATTACCATACTTTTATTTTAAAAAAACGGGATCAAAAATAAGTTGTCGTATTCTACGAAGGAGTCTCCGCTTACAGTAATCTGTTTTCAGCGGGAGTACCGGCGCCCAATATGCACACCCGAACAGACTTGTTCCTATGAGGCATTCGACATGGTATTTGCCCTATGTGATTGTCCGGGTAAGGATCATACATGCCCACAAAATGAAGGAAATGCCGTCGAACATCGAGGAACGCTTTATAACGTGAGTTCCCTTGATGGTGTTACCCGATTGTGGAGTTTTACCCAGGTGAATGCCCCGAAGGCATTAGTCAAACCATTTTTTTGCTTCGCCTTCTGGTTCTGCTCCTATGACATGTTCTGGGAAAATTTGAAAGCTGCAAAATAAAAGTCAAACGATCAAATTTTTCGGGTGCGCCTACGCATTCCATTTCCATTCAGAAACGGTCGAGGGCGTGTGTACTTGTCACTCATTACATACAAACACTTAATTGCGAGGGTTGGCTGCTGCGTATGAGGGAGGAGGGGGAGAAGGCTGATGGTGGAAGAAGCATGATGGTAGCCACAGTTTGTTAGAGTTGGTAGGAACCGTCACAGACACGACTCCTCAGCTTCTAAGAAGCCCGAAAGTTTCATTACCCAAGGGGAAACGTGCCTTCTAGAGGCATATGCCATTTCAAATGGAGCACATTTGTTGTGAATACAATCAGCTGATACACGCCAATAACTAGCACACTTTGCTCCGCACCGACTGAAATCTCGTCCAAACACCCACCCGTCATTAAGACTTAACCAATCTTTTTGACAATTAATTAAGAAAAGGCCGAAAAAGGTCTCGGAAAATTCAAGATTGTTGTGGATTTTCTTTTTATTAACCATCGAACTACTCGGCATCAATCCCTTCACGCCGTGTACCTCAAAGAGGTCCAGAACATTAAGATACCCTTTGATAAAGTGCTCAATTTCTCTTGGGAATGCTCTACTTTGGCCGCCAGTTTGGGCCATGATGGATTTAGCCTCGCAGGGGGCAAGCGCTTCTGAAGTGTCGTTGAAAATGCTAAACGACTGAATTGAGGCCTAGTATTCGATATTATTTTTTAAGGTGTTTATCAGCCTCGTTCAGATAGACATAATCTGGCAGGTGTACTACTTACGCTGGTGGAATAATCTGGAACATGATGATAAACAATGATGAGGCATTGATAAAGATTAGAGGCTCATAACTAATCCTTTGTTCTAAGCTGATTGCCCACAGCCATAATAACTGAGCTCTTCATTAAACCCATGTTCAGCCAACTATTTTCAGTTTTGCACGTCCCGGAATGTACCAATTTGTGAAGATGGCCAAATTTCTACGACTGTAAGTGGAATTCAAACGGCAATTTATTGTGTTTGTCCCGAAAGCCATGAAATGGTCCAGCAACCGACTCAAGCCAAAGATGAGACGAATTATACATGCCGTCAGGTAACAATACGAGTACCTTCGATTTTTTTTCAGCTAATTAAGGGGTTCTACGTCACCAATTATGTACAATTAAGCCTATACTCATATAGCTAAATCAAGTAATGCTCGGATTACTATTACTATTACTCGGATACCTTTTGCTCCCATACATGACAAACTCAATCCCTCCTTAAATGGCTCTACAGCTTTTTTTTCTACAGCTGTACAACACCGGGATCAACAAGGTCATCGGAATGAGAAAGACTACAATACTGTATTGGATTACTACAGGTGTTTTGCCTGTGCATTGTGTTGTGTGTGAATAACTCTAACAACTTCCAGATACACTAACAATCATTTCCATTTACTGCCTTTGTGGCCTGTTGTAGACAAAAGAAACTAGGAAAAAAAGGAGACCCTAAAAATACCCCTCATTGTACTTTCCATTTTTTTCGTGCTCTGACATCATCGAACACCTGTTAGAAAGTAGAGTCTCTGGCACTGGATTACGTACCTCGAAAGAAGTTCAACAATAGCTTTGCTTGGAAGTATTTAAGGGAAAAAATGAGCTGTTCGAGTACCTTCGAAGTTGCTATCGGAATGGAAAGAGAAGCACCAAGCCTTTTGATTGATGATGACATGATGACATGATGACATGATTAATCCTGTTCCGAGAGCGCCCCCTATTCGACCACCTCCAGAATCCCTTAACAATGGCTTGTGCTGGTCAGCCGACGTATGAATCAGTTTTTTGCCTTTCCAGTCGAATCTTATGCCAATAAATCGAAGGCGAGATGGAGGGCCTGGATGGTCTAGGTTACTATCAAGTAGGAATTCGATCGCCGGGCCATAAGTGAATGGTACTGTGTCACTTGTCACTACAGCACCTAGACGATTTGTTTTTGAAGTAATTGGGAACATCAGAGCTTAATTACTCACGAAACCAAAACACGAGCTCGAACTGAGTTTCGTAAACGTATGAGCTGATTCAGGGTTGCAGGATGAGTTTCGGAGGACCACCAACTACACTAAGCTGCACCACATAGCTAAGCTCAACCCAACTTCCTCAATAGACTCTTGAGAGTTCCTAGCTTTGCGATGAGCTGCACCACCTTGTCCATCAATGACACTTTTTTCAGATCATAGCCTAGAGGTGGTTCACCTCTAGAACTGTGGTTGAAGAACTTAAGGGAGTATAAAAGCTGTATCAACCAGTAGCATTGTCCTCCGCGGTGTCACAGCTTTGCTTACCACCCTTCTTTTCATATTTCATTTTCCGAGCACTTTCTCTAGGTTTTTCTCTAAGTGCTGGCCATACTAGGTTGGTTTTGAAGTGGGAATCGTTGAAGCGTCGAGTGGCATGCCTTACGGGCTCTTCATTCCAAACAGTTTAAAGTGTTAGAAAATGTTGATAAAGCTGCAAGTAATAGTAGTTTTTTTTTCATTTTTTAATCCTTATAACACTGCTTGATACCTACTAATAAGGTCTTCGTCTTCGAAGTATCTTTAAAATTCTCCGAACATTGAATTTTTCAGAAACGACTTTGCAGCAACGACGAAGCTTGCGCCATAAGGAGCTTTGTGGGCGAGATGAGGTGAGTGAAGTGTAGGCATTTGTTAGCCAAGGAGTCATCCTCCTCGAGACTAATCGTTCCGCTTGAGTCACTAGAACCTCAAAAAAACTGTAAACAAAAAGGTAGCTACTGCAGAATGATATCTGTATTCGGTAGATTGTAATGATATCATTAGCCACAAAAAAAACTAATTTCGTCAGCAAGACGTCATGGAATTTCGTAAGCAGTCTAATTTTGGAATACCTATAAATTTATCATATTAGGGGGTAATGTAAAAAGTTACCACAATAGAGCAGTTTATTTAGTTATGCATAGACATCCACCACAGGGCGGAGCTCAAGTACCGTATTGCCACTAAATCGCATTGGCCAGTGATGTCATTTGAACGAAGAATTAGAAAAGGTGGAGCTGGTACGGATTAGGTTAGGGAAGACCCTCAGGCTTTGATCATTCCTGTTGTAGGATGCTCCCACATACTCATTCGGAACTGGAGTAGAGGAATACTTGAAGTGCAAACCACTAGGTAGCTTGATTGGACTGGTCTACGGACAAAACAGGGTTTCCGTCCACACTGGTGTGCACAACTTAGGGACGAAATGGATAATGCAACATAAAATATTGAGGACTGGGTGGAAATAAATGAAAGTGTGGGGATATATTGCCAGGGCTATGACGGTTATGCACAAGAAGCTGGACTTCCTTTCGTGGAGGAATAGTTCAAATGAAGCGAGAAATATAGCTGCCCGCACAAATCGAGGCAGTTTATTGGTACAAAAAATTTTTCATTAATCGGCCAGTAGCTACCAAATACTGTGGTGGTATTCCTCTATACATCGTGTCCCGCAGAGATCGTCTGGATGACTTGGCACGAGGAAGGGCCATCGGGAAACACGAAAAAGGTCGAATCATGCAGAGTGTAGCTCAGGAGTCTATTATCGCTTGCATCGTTGTTTCACGTGCACGGAGAGCCCTCCGAATCTGATACTGCTGCACGAAGGCGAGGAGGTGTCGACCAAGTTGAATTAAGTGAGGTATGACCGCTACATTGTGTAGCAGACAAGAAGAGATCCACGTTGATCAGGTTCTGTGATTCCAATGTCATTTAACAGGACTTCGAGGCAAGCCATCTCGCGCACTACAGTGGCACGACAACTGCATGTGCACTGGGCGCTGGATTCATTTTTATGGATAAAAGTGCGCGACCGTATCGGACAGCACATGGGGAGGACCTCTTAGCACAATGGCATATTCGGTGAATGGAGTGGCCTGTCCGCGTCCCCGACTTGAATCCCATGGTGCACGTGTTGGATGCACCGAGTAGACGCGTTGCAACACGTCCAAATGCACCAGTGACCATCCAACAATTGTCAATTGTGCAGATTGAAGAGTGGAATGCCTTACCACAGGAACTCATCACCAACTTCATGGGACGTATGGGATTGCGTCGAAGAGCATTTATTGCTGTCCGTGGTGATCACACGCCCTATTAGGAAATGCGTCGCTACATTTGAAGTACTAGGATAAGTTGTGAGGAACTATGTGTAATCAGTACCTTTGAACAAAAATGTCTTATCTGCTCGTCTTATTTCGGTTTTCTCACAGTTGCTTCCTGTGCAACACCTTGATGGTCCTCTATCGGTATGGTATAAATTTCATCGAGCTCTGTCGTCTGGCAGAGATACAGTAATCGAAAGTTGTCTTTGTCCCAAAGTTTTGTACACCAGTGTAGTTAGATGACTTCAAAGTGATGACTTATTCGATTGGTCGACTTGGAATTTAGTTGTACTAGTTCTAACGTGCTTGTGCTAATGTTGCTAGTTGGGCCCACACCAACTCAGCCCATACTGATGTATTCGTGGTCATTCCGTTCCAATTGTGGTACCATACGAGGTACTATGCTGTAAAAGCTACAAAGGAAGGTGACCTATCAACGAATCGTTCAACCGATCCATTGAATTGATCGCTCTCTTACTGTAGGGCATAAGGCCCCTATAATGACCATGCCGTATGGCCAAATTTGGGCAAGAACACTGATCGAAGCTCTCCTTCGCGAGCTCGGATTCCTTCTGTTTTTACTGCGATTAAATTAACTAGTGAATTCAAAAAGGGATAGAATAATACTATGTAATACTATTACTATTACTGGTGTGGTGCAGTAGGAGCGAAATGGGCGCGCCGCGGCGAGAGGGGCGCCGCGCGCGAAAGAAAGTAGTGGAATGGAGCAGCAGGTAAGAAACTCAGGAACAAACGGACTAACAGTAGAACCATGCCAAAAATAATGATCGCATATCGTTTGACCTGTATGGAGAACGTTAGAGGTGTAATAACGGCGAAGCGAATGGTCCGCGACTGCCGCGAGCGGCGGATCAATCAAACAAGACCGATCCCACTGCCCGTCTCCCAAGTTAATGATTTTTTCAGGTTTTGCGATTGTCGCACGGGTTCGTCGTGTGTGTATCCATCGAAGGAGGGCGTTTCACCATTATCACGTCAAACCGGCAAGTGCGTCGTAAACAACCTATAGGACGCCGTTCAACAATTACTCGTCATCATAATAATCATCCCTATCATCTCTATCATCATCGTCATAATCCTCGTCTAGCAGCGTTTCCAATTGTATGATCATCCTTAAAATCCCTATTTGTATATAGATTGAGTAACAGCTGCTTCTGATGATTATGTAGTAGTGATTTCTTCTTATCTTTGTTCCTTCCCCTTATAGAACACTAATAATTACCGTTTCATGCGTGTACAAGTATTGCGGTCTCCGTTGTAGTGTAGTCATTGTCTTGCAATAAGAAATTGTACGTGCATACTCACGTAGACATCCTTATATCACGAAATTACATGCTTAATAAGAAAACCGACGCGTGTACTACTTATTTTAACTTTACTCTAGCGATTTTAGTTTGACTGTTTTTCTACTTTGTATCATAAACGATTTGGATCCAACGTCACATTCATAAACAGATCATGACAAACTTAATACAAACCATTTTTTAAAATATTTTTGAATTAACATAATGGCCTGCGACATGAGTATCGTCACAGCCACGTCGCGGTGGCAGCGCGTGGCGTGCCATAAGGGCCAAAATTGGCATCGGGACGAGTTCCCATCTCTCCTTTGAATGTAGCACAACTCTGAAAGCTTTCCCCAAAGTCTTGGAAATACCCAAACAGAGCTCTATAGGTATAAAAGATCTCATTTTTCGAATGATCATTTAATTCGGCTTGTAACTCGTCAAATTAATCACCAGTAAGTAGTGACTACAACAGGATTGAGCGAATTGTTGATTCATTGATCATACTAAGTTTTGACGTAAACTCTGACGAATCAGAAAAAAACGTGAATTTCAGTTGGTTTCATGATATAGCACATGTATTTTGAGCCAGGATTGAGCCATGCTTAACATAATCCTTGATATATTCATCACGCCACGTAACTCCTCCATGTCCACCCCCCCCCNCCCCCCCCCCCCCCTCGCCCCCTCTTCTCTGCTCAACACGCTTAGCTGATTGAGTAGATAGCGGAAAAGCCGTAATATTTCATGGAGGGGGACCCTCATGTTGGGCTAAAAATTAGAATTTCTTGATTCTCCTCGGTTACTGTAGCTGAACTGATGGGTCTTGAGAGATTTGCTTGTTGCCTGTGTCGGAAACCAACCGCATTCCAGACGTTCGCGAATCTTGGCTGTCAATTTTCAAATTTAAAAACACAAAACTGACTGCTTGAAAGCGCGTTGAGAAAATGCACCTACAAAAACGTGACCTAATGACGCACATTCGAGAAACAGATGCGCTGTGTTGCAAAGTGTAACTTGGCAACTATTTTATTTTTACAACATCTCTACAAGAGAAAACAAATTTATTTGCGAACCTTAGAAAACATGTATGAACACAAAAGCGCAAATCAATAATGATATGTTGCTCAACAAAAAAAGTAGAAAAAAACGATGGTCGTTCTTTATACATTGACTAGATTTCCCATTCAGCGAATTGTTTTAGTGAGACATCCATAGAGAGAGAAAAGAACAACACTGTTAAGTACAGATGAACGTGTTGTAATGTGTATCACAAAGAAAGAAAAAGTAAAAAAAAATATAAAAAGGAAGTGAAATGAAACAAAAGACACACTCCGCTTCACTGGAACCTAATGGCTACAATCGCTGTGTTGAACACGCTTTTAGCACAACGACGATCTACTATCCAATAGCATTAAAATGTTTTTTGAAGGAATCCTAGACGAGGAAGCTTAACAGCAATGGCAGTTTGATAATGACACTGTCGCGAAAATGAGCATAATAGAGCGTTCATACTAAGCCGAAAGCGTCAAGCGTACTTCGGCGGGCGAGCGATACGCGCGTCTCCTTCGAAGTCCACGAATTTGAGTTTCAGAAAAACAAAGCATCGTTCATACACCGAATTACGTTCATATTTGGAGCGAGAAAACCCAATATATCGAGAAGCTCGGAAAGTAAAATGTAAAGTTTCATGGGATTTTACAAAACCAATGTCTGACCGGAAAAGGGAATACAAATACAGCTCGATTTTATATTGTACTACTTTTTTTCACTGGTATTCATCTAGTCAGCCGATCTGGGATCATCGTAGTCTTCAAAATCTGGGTCGATGTACTCGGTAAATCTGCTCGGGGTAGGGCGATTCCTGAAGTACAAGTGTTTCTGTCAGACAGTATAAAGTAAATGACACAACCCACTTTTACTGTGAAGGGAAACAAGTATTATGAGACTTGTCAACAGTCGCAATCCCACTGATAAGTCTATTCTCTTTCGAGACATTTGTCAACTAAAGAGAACAGACCCACCAATGAAAGGGCGAGGAGGCAGTTGCGTCTCCGCCCATCGTGGATAGTGTCTCACAAGGGACATTTGTTAGAAGATTAACAGTGGTTACAGTATGAATGGGGTAAGTTATGGTCACATACAAGTACATACATGGTGTAGAGGTAATACGATGAGACAAAACATGCATCCTCACATTCGTCTTTCTTTGATTTCACGTATCCTTCTGAATGAAACGAGTACAACACAAAACAACGACACAACACGTAACACGAACATGACGAGGACCACAGAGGATCATCACATCCAGACGTGGAGCTTAAAAGAACCCGGATCGTACCTGTTGATACTATCGAGACTGATGGGATTACTGTCCCTGACTTGCTTCCCAAGGCTCTCGAATCGTTGCTCCCAAAATTTCGGCGTACGCAGTGCGGCACTCAGGTACGATGAGCCGTTTGTGCGCCAGTCAGAATCACCCTTAATATTCATTCATTTATTAGAATGTAACTTACTTTATTCGAATAAGTTCTCATGAAAAGTTTGCTTGAACACATGCCGACTTTTTCGGCGATTAACTTGTTTAGCGACCCGCTTTTTTCGAATTTCATAGAAATTAGGGAAGTTACTGGAATTTTTCTGTAGCGGTAGCAGTTATGCTCTCGAATTCTTTTAACCTTATTTGCCAGAATATTCCCTGATGGACTATCTGGAAAACTACAAATGTCAGAGAAGTTGAAGAGTAGTCGTCATAGACTGCAACTAGTAAGCCGGGTACTCCTAAACTTCTTTTTGAATTTGGGAAGTTGGAAGGACCGAGTAGCACAGAAATTAGGATTACTGCGAAGTTGAAAAGTGGTTGCTTTCTAGATGTCAACACCTGTAACTTTTTGAATTTTAATAGGGCCCATTGAATTTTGCAAGTACCAGTAAGCCCGATCATTCTTAGCAGGAGTCGCTAACCTTGGCTACCAGCCAAAAAACCCAGAAAGTACTGCCAAGGGTAAGAGCTGCACTGCTGAGCAGGGCAAGCGTCATTCTGATAAAATCGCATTACAGCGATTCAATCATTGAAACATTTCCCTACATCTCTTCCATAGGACTTTTTTGAAGAGCTTGATCACCCTGGAACCTGACAGCTGTTGAAAGAGTTCGTGTATTAATCATTCACAAATGTTTTGATACCCTCCGAATCATCAAGTATCAGTAGCTATAGCCAAGAGTTCAATGGCGGAGGCGTAGGTTCGCGATAGACTCCGTGATGGACGTTAAAACCAAAAAACTCTCGTCAAATGCAGGACAGCGGAGGTTTCAAAGCCGAAAAAGTCCTAACAAAACTATTTTGGGAAAAAGCGACCCAACAGACTTCACTATACTTTTACTTGAACAAGTTACTGGTTATCGTAGTACCAATGTTGTGGGTCGTATTGAATATTTCAATTCACCATGGAGAGACTGCTGCTTCTCGATTTCTGAACCAAAGGCTAAGAATCTGCCGAAGTTGGACCAACTAAAATTTACTGGCTTCAGCTCCTCAGTTCACTCGCTCAAGCACTCACGACACCCAACTTCGAAAAAAAACTCGATTCTCATGTTCTATGCGGATTTTACGCCCCCCTTTAACAAGACGTTCAAACAAGTAGATGACTGTCATGTGAAGCAAAAACTCGTATTGACTCGGACTGTTTCTATGTGGGCGGAGTCGTACCAAACACTGTCATTGGTGGACGATCAGTTTTACCTACTCGGCCAATCGTAACCGGTAAATTTTTTACATTCGCCACCTGTAAGAGGGACCACCAGGTGGCAATTCGCAACTGCCGAGTACACTGGCCTCCGCTCAAATGCTTGATCATTGTTCTGAGTACCACCCATGAGTTGTGTGACTGATTGAGCTCAAATCAGAACAAATTCATACTTTGAAGTATGAATTTCAAGAAACATAATTAACGTGAGCTAAGAATTTGTATTCATTTTGAAAAGTACATATCTGTTTTAGGTATTACGGTACTTGACATTAATGATGATTACTGAGGTTTTTTTTTGCAGGGTTCTTCTGTCACTGATGAACTACACAATAGCCATTATGAGTAATATCGATTATTGTTATTGTTATGGATTCATAGAAGTAATTTCAATGAAGTATTCTAATAACCTTTCAAAATCATCATAAAGTAAGTTTCATGAGATTTCTTAACACATCATTAACTAGTAATTAGTACCTTCGTGAACATATAGCCGGAGACGGGTGTTGAACCTTTGGCGCTAACCTCACCAAGTAATTTCTTCTCCCATTCCTGTGGTCTAAACAGATTTCATACTTAACAATCACAAAAATCGATAAAGGAAATCAATGATTAAACGAAAATGACCTTACCCTCGTGGTGTGTACTTTCCTTCGGGTCGTTTGAATAAGTCTACGGAATGTTGCAAATCGAAGTCGAAATAGTCTGGATCATCTCGATTAGGACGTGAATAGTACGGCTTGGGACAATACATCTACAAAACAGTTTTTTGTAGAAGAAAATTCAAAGCTGTCTGATCAGCATAACTTGGAACACCCGGCTCCGTCAAATCATATGGTGAACAACTACGAAAAGGCTGACTTCCAGGAAGTCAGAAGAGACTCACGGAAAAATCGTAGTCATCATGTTCAGATGCCGATCCAGCTGATGGATTGGGAGCGTTGCGGAATTCCTTTGCAGTGATCTTCATACGTGTTGGTAGCGGCGCGGTTTTCAGCAACCTTAGATTGTCCGTAAATAAAATAGAGCTCGTAATCTTTCATTTTCTTAGAATTTTCGCCGACAGCTTTAAAATGTAGGGAACACGTGAGCAGTACTAGTTGAGTAAGGAATGAGGTGCCGCATTATAGGCCGCATGGAAAGCTACAGATTTATAAAACTTGTTGTCTGAATTTTTACGCAAAGGAAGGTTCCACGACTTCGGAACGCTTCTGAATGTATGGCCTATACTTTAGAAAGATATTGGCTTAAACCGCTGTTTACTAATTTTGATCATAAAAGACTATTGATTGATCAAAAACACGAAATATGTAGGTATACAACTAATAGCGATACAAATCGAGAACTCGCCTTTTTTCGAATTTCTTGATTTTCAAATTTTTATTTTTCTCGTTTCAGTTTTTGATTAAAGAACTCACATTAAAGTTAATGAAGTCAAAGAAGAGTGAGAAAACCATTTTAACAAGGAATTCGACCAGTAAATGAGCTCAGTGAGTTGNATACAAATCGAGAACTCGCCTTTTTTCGAATTTCTTGATTTTCAAATTTTTATTTCTATCGTTTCAGTTTTTCATTAAAGAACTTACGTTAAAGTTAATGAAGTCAAAGAAGAATGAGAAAGCCATTTTAACAAGCAATTCGACCAGCAAATGAGCTCAGTGAGTTGTTTGAATTCATTTTATTCATCTTTACAAGTAATTTATTAACTTACATCGCTTCAACGTCGTTAGCCCTCTGCTCATATCGTGATTCTATTCCTTGGGAGAATGACAATGCCGGTGCAGCATACGGTCCAGAGCCAGCTGAACAGACCCAGAGTGTCCATGAGAATTTCAACAAGACAAGGTCCCGATCATCAGTACTAACCTGCATAGCTTCGTCCTGTTGAGGAAGTCGATGCCAATACTGATCGATCAGCTAAAGATGGTGTAAACAGGCTACTTTGGGATCTGAACGATAGCATTGAACGATTAGGAAAACCAAAAAAATAAAAATTGGAAGATTATGTTGGATTTACCTGACGCTGGGAATGAAGCCGGTCTCGGTGTCAAGGTTTCTAAACGGACTTTCACCTCGACTTTTCCTCGTTCGAGACAGTGTCGACTCAAGAAATTGCGTTTCGTCTTTACTTCTTTCAACTGACCGTTTTGCCTACAAGAAGGTTAATATGACTAGTAAATAAATAAACAACATTACTCCTTTGATGTACCTTATGATAGGATTCTTTAACACTTTCCTGCCATAATTTCCATGACGGCTTGTTGTCATCACATAGATGCTCCAACCTATCATCAAAATCGATCCTCTTAAATCTTGGCGTTGCTTTTGGGAATCGTGTGGTGCTGAAATTGACAAAATTCGTGGAAAAATCGATAAGTATGTGAAATGTTTCAAAGGGAAATGTAGTACAGTCGGAAACCCTGATGTTCCATTCAAAAAGGTTAACTAATCCAGTAAAGCACTCAATCGAATCGATGCGAATAATTTATCCCAATATTTCGGAGAAGTATCCGAGGTCAACTTTATGAAGTACTAAACATTGAACTGGTAATGAGTTTTGAGAGTTTTGGGATCTCAACTATCTTACAATTACTTCCTCAAGCTCAACGGTTCATATCCTATCAAGATATGGAAACATCTGCTGCGTTTAGGGAGCGCCCAGGATGGCAGCGATGAGAACATCTTTTTTCGAATTAATCTTATTCATAACAATTACTAGCTATAACCCTGCATACTAGTTCCTTTACCAATTTCCTTTTCTCGTTCAATTCATATCAGAAAAGAACGGAGTTCCGGAAAAGAATTTCAGCATTTTTGTTGGGTCACAGCACCCATCGCAGAAAAAAGGGCGTAGGAATGAAGTTAAGACCCAAAAAAGCTGAATCTTCAAAAGCTGCTACTAACAATTCCTACTTTGTGAGATCATTTTCGGACTGTGATCAATAAAAGAACTGTGACCAACGGTTCAGCTAGTCAATGTACAGCCTGACCAAGGCGCCCTTTGGTTTACCAAATTTTTTTTCGTCGTTGTAGTTCTATTTTATTCTGGATTTCCTGAATTTTCTCGACTCAACGGGAACGACGCTGACGCAATTTTGTAGTTGTATGAAGTTTTGAATCGTTTTCCGAAGTCGTAAAAGAGTAAGGTTATTCTCGTTCGTCGTCTGGTTGTAGTACACTTTGAAAAAGACCCCATTTTACATCTCACGAGTTTCTCGTGTTCTCGGAAACCTACGACATTTCTTTTGAAGACAAGGGGCAGTACTGTGTAAAGGACTCGGCTGCTACGTAATACCTTTTGACGCCTAACGGCCTTTTTTGGTTTTTTTAAAACTTACACCGACTACTTTTTACTACAGCTAAGTATCGCTTATCCTAACCGCAACGTTTTTTTCTACAAGTCATTCGAGCATTTTTACGAAAACATTTCTAAGTAGTTTCTCGTTGTCGAGGCCGCTCTGGCGAGAGTGAAGTGTAAGCCGACAAAGCTCAGGCAGCCACCACCGCAACCGATGTGCACACAGAAAAACCGTTCGAGAATCACGCCTAGTGCCATGGGACTTCTTCCCGAAGATTCGCCAGGGCAGCCACAAAATCTCGCCACTCAAATCAATAGGTATCTATTTCACTGGTTGTCGTTGGAAAGGGTCTAGTATTATAGGATCAACAATATTCAACCTGAAATCTGAAGTAGATCCGTAATCCGTAGAGTCATATAGAGGTCTTGATGTAACGAGGGGTTCAGGAGGAGTATAGGTGGGCGGTACGGATGATTTGAGATCGAGTAAACGCATGGATTCTTCGATTAAAGCAGACGACGGCGATTTATCCACCTGAAAACGGTTTCAATGATAAATGCTAATAACCAATTAACCTTACAATATCCAGAAAAAAAGCTCGGATTGTCAGAGTTTTGAGAAAAATTAACTGGCTAATGGGGATTCATGTCCACCGAAAAACACTGGACTAACAGCGAAAAATCGGCTCCACTGGGCGGGGCCTACAATCCTTACTGGATAGTAAGTTCTGCATGATCATCTGACCCTTCTGCAAAATTTTTAGCGGCCCTTTCAGGAAACTCTGTTTTGGATGGTCCTATTTCCCCCTCGGGGAGTTTCTAAACTGATCCTGCTTGAGGTCATGACAGGAGGGAGTATCCTACCTTTGGAGGCAATGTGAGCACTGTGGACGAACTGGCTGCTGTAGCGCCATTCGGCATTGCCGATTGACCAGCCTGATCTTCCTTCTCGTCTTCGGGATCGGCCATTCTTTGTGTATTACCTCAAAAACTGGTTACTTCACACACCACACTGGTTGATAGGTTGAGTATGATGCAGATCTGACTGAGAGCATTCACTTTTAGGTTTTCGGTATAAGTTGATGGGAACAAGTTGATGCTATGCAAGATCTGGACAGCTGTTTGTTCGGAGATGGTGCAAGATCGATTGACCGATAGATGAACATTGGATTGGACACTTGCACGTGCAATGATTTGTACGAACAGAAGGTAGGTCAGAGGTGGAAAATCGATATCGTGCCAGTAAGCCCGAGTGTTGTTAAGTTACATGGTTACGGTAGAATCACGAATCACAAGGAGATGTGTTAGTTTCACAATGATTAACCATCTATAAAAAGTAAGTGTCGATATGAGAAGGGATTACTCATGAGTAAGACACGAAAGAGTAAACATGGGATTTTTTGGCACGAATATGGCATAGCACAAGGGTGATAAAGGGAACGGGTTATGAGATAAGCTAAGAACGAGATAAATGTGATGAGCGTCAACGGAAAACGCGAAGGCGACATGGCTGAGGACGAATAAATCGTCGAAAACGCCATAATTAGGATTGTTGAAAAGAGTGCGGATGAAACAGTGTTTGTGTGAGTGGAGAACGTAAGCGGCGCGTGGGGGTGTGTTGTGCGACGCTCTCTTCGGCTGAGCACTGTGTAAAGCTGAGGATGAGGGTGAGGGATCGGTGGGGAGAGTGGAAACAGCGTCGACGAGCGATCTCGGACAAGTCCACAAAGTTGAGGAGCTTCGTTCCTTGCAATCCAATCTCCACATTGCCCTATGTCGCACGAAACTCCCTCTGTCTAGTCAGCCAGCCTGTTAGTTGATGGGAGTGTGACAGTTGAACGTGTCAAAACCGTTGAAGTTCGGCACGTCCTCAACCGATGACGAGCCTAACCCTATGAGCTTCGGCCCTTTGATCAGGCCTAATCTAAAAGGCTATTTCATCGAAATGTAAGCTCCATGCTGTAGAAGGGCAAGTATAACCATTACCAAGAGTACCGAAACTTACTTGAAGCCGTCATCATGCCTTCCCAAGCACTCTACCAGTACTGCTTACTACTAGAACGGACAGCACAGTATAGCGACAGGAAACTGTAAAAGAGAAGCCAAAGGGAGAAAAGGCGGTGAGGGTAATCCACCAGCCTTAGCGGAGGGCTAACCGCAGACAACTGAAGCAGTTTCCAGCCTAGGCTAATTTGATGGACATCCAGCTGGCTGCAACATGTGCAAATCGTCAGCAAGACTTTAAACATGCACTATTAATGGTTATAATTGTGGGCTAAGCGTTTCCACTCTTACCGTATACTCCCTCCATCGTGATGTAGCTCTCGGGCAGGTTCTAGGAAGAGCTCCGGTGCCTCGAGTGGATAAAGGCGAGCTAAACGACTACCGATTACCGGACGGTGCAAGTGGTATGCGAGAAAGTTCTAGAAGAAATTCAACTTAATGGGATATAAAATTCAAATAAAGATCCTGCCAGTTCACACTTGAACCTCAAAGTGCTTGCTTTTTAGATGTTAAGGTGGATTCGCATAGGAGGGATATTACAGGAACTTCTCTACACAGCTAGAAATTGAGTTACCTGTTTGCCCCGGGCATAGTCCTAGACCAAATGCCGGATTAATGGTATTCTAGTCAACCGTGCTTTCCGTCAGACCTGCATAGGTTAAGTAGTACTACCCCATTTCGGCTAGATACCTGCTGGCCTGGATATTCATCCAGCTCTGAAACACATTGAAATGCACAGCCGGCTACTGTAGCACTCTTTAAGTTACAAGAACTAAACTGTAATACGCTAGACACTAGTTATACTTGAGCACTGCGTGAAATAAACGGATTTCGGGTTGAGGATGTGGTCTCCGAATGTGTTTGTATGATTAGCATAGTGTAATAGTGGGTTCGTGGGCTCTGAGGTGACAACCAAGTGCATGGGAACAAGTCTGGGCAAATTTCTGGCAGGAGAAGGAGCAAGACCTGTTCCAAGTCCTTCAAATTACCCCCAGTAGACAGTAACCGCTACGCTACGTGTGAAATATTAACAGAAAGCAGAAGCTTTCAGTTGTTTAACGTATAACGCACTTATAAAAAGTATGAAATTTCATAGAGTTGGCCAGGAACCCTCGGGAATCTTTGAAGGATGTGGTTCGCAGTATGGTTAGATGAGACCACACGGGTTCGGGACGGAGTGGGAGGGACTAGGAAGGAAGTCTGGGAGAATCGTCTTCCTGGGGATCGAGTACTCATCATCACCTTGACCAGGTCTAGAGTGCAGTAAGGTGCCACTACGTTTTGCTGTCAATTATTTCGGTCAAATTACTTCGAAAGTATGTACTCTTTCTACGAGGGTTTACCCAGAGAAGTTGTCTGTGGTTAAAATATTCCTGCGCAGTGAATAAATAAACATTCGATTAATTTCTTTATTTTTGTTTGTATATTTTAACATTATATTTTTTATTCTATATTTTGATTTTATTTTATTTTCCCCGAATGTTCTTGTGTTCTTGTGAGTATTTTAATCATAAACAACTATGCCAAGGTTAAAGCAAGAGAGAATTTATAGACTCAGAAAAGCATTTTTACCGGTGGAACTGTTAATTTAGTCAGAATTGGTTTTTTTCAGGCGCTTGACTCCCCAGCCATTACATGAGTAGCGGTGTGGTGCAGTAGGAACGAACTCGTCGCGTCGCGGCGAGAGAGATGTCGCCTGCGAAAGAGAGTAGCAGAATGTAACAGCAATTAAGAAACATAGGAACAAAATAATAGCAATAGAATCATACCAAAGTTAATAATCGCATAGCAATTGAGCTGCATGAACTGTTATAACGAGACAAATGGTCCGCGACAGCCGCGTGCGGCGGATCGACTACACGAAACCGTTCCTACTGCCCGTCTCCCCTTGAGCAGGGTCCAAAATTGTCAAGTTCCTATTACTGGAACCGAATTATACAGGTTAAGTTTGATGTTTTATACGGTCGTCTTTACTAATCGGAACTGTTTACTTCATGATGTAACAGGAGTTCAGGAAAACTATCAAGGTTGCTAGATGGCTGCAATGTTCAGCAAATTCCAACAGCAAGCCCAATATGAGCCTGCACTATTGCTATGGAGCTAAGAAAGGACCATAAAAATTGTAAAGCAAGTTATTAAAAGTTACAACGAGCGGCAGAGATCAACTGAGAATCTCGAAACGATCAAGGCGAATGAGTTTCATGATTTTATTCGAAGGCGCAGACTGAGCGCACCTGTGTTTATCACGAAATTCATGGGCTGGACAACTGTTTTGCAAAAAAAAGCACCTCAAACTAGCGATGCTCTGTTGCAGTGAGCTTAATCAATTTGTATCCTACAACGAACAACTTGAATGAGTAACCAATCAGGTGCAAGCTCAAAAAGCAAACGAATTTGAAGGTCGAAAAAGGCCATAGGACAAGATGTAATGGTCCCTTGTAGACTCGCTCATTTGGACCCTCCCCAAGTACTTATCTCTGAGCACATTGTGTTCTTTCCTGAATGAACAGCTGAGTAATTCATCAGGTTGATGGAAAATGAAAAGCCCTTGACCCCGCCTCACTGAGAGGACCTACCGGGGGATTCCACCACTCGGTCTACCGGGAGTTCTTCTCGGTGGGTCGAGGTCAGGGAGTTCGTACAGTAATCGATATCAAGTGATTGAAAAAAAAACTCCTGACAAGATCTTGTCATTTTTACATCATTCATTCATCAAGGGATTCTTTTGAACGATGACATCTGATTTCCGATCACAATGTGATCGACGCCAGCGCCCTAGAGGAAAACATGTCAGGCGGCTTGAGTGACTGGTAGTGTCAAAGTTGTGAAAAGTTTATGTAATCACAAATCAGTAGTAGTAACTGATGTTATTTTTCGGAAATCGGAAAGTCATCCGAAATGTTTTTTCAGGTTCCATTTTTTTCTGCTAACTTCTCAGCTCCACGGCGTTCTCGATTTTCTCAACTCGTAATCCGCTCCTGCCCCCAGCTCGAGTATCTTCAATCAGGTTGGTGTTATACTTTACTGGTAGCAGTGGGTAACAGCGAACAAAATATAAAGCGATTTTCACTTTAATTGATCCATTGGTGTACATTATGAAAGCGGCTGTATATCCTAAGAAAACCTTTTGTCGCAGTCGATCATAGACTTTTTGACTTTCCTCTACTGCTAAAAATTTAAAGGTAGTAGTAGCAATGAACTTTTGCAGTATATGACATTTAAGATTTTCACAGTTACTCGAACTAAATACACTATGTTTCCTCACGAAATTTAATAAAAACTCCAAGTTGACCTCATTGACATAGATCGGAGCTAAAATTGAAAGTTGTACGCATGGATGCTTCTTCACGGTTTCGCGTTAGATTCTGTAAGGCTTCCTAAGACAGAGCCAGTTAACAAAGCTTCCTGCAAAAATGAAATAGCTGTAAATTAGCTTTTCCTTTGGGGAAAATGCCTCACCCTTGAAAACCTTAAAGATTTCGTTCTTCACTCAAAGTTGTGTCATAAATACCTTCTGTACTCCAACTTCTCTCTTGCTTTAACTTTGGCATAGTTGTTTATGATTACACTATTCTTGGGCCGTGCCAGGTTGTTAAGTGGAACAATTTATTAATCAACGTTCTAACGTTTCGAGGTTACGTTCTTCAGAGACCTAAAGCAACTCGAGACAATCTGCATGGTACCCAGAAAGCGCATTACCCCTTGGCAGATGTCACGGCGAATTCAAAACCCATAAGCCGAACCATAACTCACCAAAGTTCCACCGCTCAGGCGGATATAAAGTTCGAGGTCGTCATAGGAAACTACCAGTAGCAAATGAATGTTATTGGCTGTCTTCCTTAAACTTGTGATAAGGAAGATCACGTTATAAAGCTACTCAGTCACAAGTCGCAGTGCGGTATATATGGCAAGAGATCGTTGTTTATGGACGATCACTCATCTCTACCGTTCACTATAGGATTTCTTTGGAAAATCCAGAACGCCTCCTGAAATATCCGTCTCTTGCGCTAGTATCGCGCACTTAACTTCAAAGTTGTCGCCGTTATGCTCCTCAATTTCATGCCTACCAAGAGCCGTTATCAGGCTGCACTGCGACTTGTGACTCACAAGGCAAGGATACTTGGTCGTAGTGGCCATTCAAGATGAGATGTATACCCCCATAGGTGGTTTTGAACGCTGAACTCGAATCTGTGTTCCAAATCTGCGAAACGATCCTGGGAACAAACTTATGGGACCGGGGTCTCCCTGTGTTATACCACTGCGCTGGACGGATCACCGAGCCGAGCAAAGCCCTTACCTGTGCAACGGTGGCCTAGGGGATAGTATGGTGGACCGATAGGCAAGACATCAAGGTTCGAATTCTTGATGCATTGTCTTGTCAGTAGCACTATAACGTGATCTTCCCTATCACAAGTATAAGGGAGACAGCAATAAGTTTCGTTCGCTACAGACAGTCGCCTGTGGCGGATTACCGCTCAAGCCCATGATTTGAACCATATCTCACCAAGGTTCCACCGCTCAAGTGGATATAAAATCCGCTTGAGCGGTGGAACCTTGGTGAGATATAGTTTGAATTATGTTTGGGCCTCTGAAGGAGACGATAGCGTGGAAACATTAGGCTGTTAATTAGTAAATTGTTCCACTTAGCAACCTCGCCCGGCACAAGAATATTGTAATCATGAACTTTTGTACTGTTTAACTTCTATACTGATCTGTGGGGGGGTTTGAATGTTCAAAATGGTATCCCAGCACTATCAACATCGAAAATGAGCAGGTTATTTGTAAGTTTCTCTCCGCAGTTGCATCAAAGTAATGCGGAAGTACATGGATGTCTATAAGAATCACTATTTCTACAGAAAATAAAGTGTATGTAAAAGGGGCAATCTGTAGGCAATGGGAGCGACCGCTTCCTTCCTACTTTCTTGCTCTTACTAACTCAATCTCGTTCAGCTAGTGATAGTATCCCAAGAACCATTGTTCTTGTAATTTTTCTCCACTTCTCTCTATCTTCGGTACCTTCTGTTGTTATTTCAGTTTCGGCTGGCTCCTTCCTAATCACGGCTCTCTATCTCTTCTTCAGAGCTCCTCGTGATTCCCTTTCTTTAGCTTCGAAGTTAATCGCTTTTTAACGAGTGATTCACCGGCCTTTTCTTTACGTTTTCATACACTGGCAAGGGGCATCAGTCGCAACATTCCAACCGAACTTTTTCCATCATGAGGGTCCGCCGACATGTGGTACTACCTAAGCTATCGACTACAGTTAACCTTAGGGTGGCCCCAATTACATGTTCATTCTTTAGGCATGGCCCCAATATTCTAAAGCACTTTTTCATTATGTATTCTGCTTGAAGCCTCCATAGGTTAAGCCTCTACTTCTGAATAACACTTCAGATAAAACGCATCACGGAGAAAAATGATTTTTTACGCGATTATCATGCTCTACTTCATGATATCACTTGCCACGAACATCGCCTATATGAAGGCTCCCATTCTGTGTATATTAAGTGGAACACAAAGTAAAGCTATTTATGAATATTTTTCAGCGGCACAGAATCCTTCGGCCCGCTCAACTACAACAACGGTCCCCATTTATTAGGAATAGCTGTCAGTGCCTGAAAGTCGAACAACCATTGAAAATCTCTCTTGTTTATAAAGCAGAAACTTGGTGTGTCTGTCTGTGTTTGTCGGTCTGTCAGTCCGCAAAACTTTATGATTATGATAAAGGTATTGATATGGAAAGCCTAGCTCCATCCAACATTTTCTTCCTATATGTGAAGCAGTAAATTGTGGGTAGGCTAGTGGAGCGAGTGCTGCGGAATGTAGTGAGCGTGGAGTGAAGTGAGTACTTTGACACCGTGACTTCGATTGACACTGGTGATTCTATAATAGGGCAAGATAAACCCAGACAGTTCTCTAGATTAGGGGACTCCCTGGACTCGGCATACAAGAGGCCTACCTTGGTCTAAATCGCCGGAGCCTTAGATCGACCACCCAGAATTTAAGGTCTGTGCAGAATGAGCAAGCCTAGCTCCTTCCTGATCTCACCGTAATTTCAAAATTTGCAGAGGTCGAGAAAGGGCTTTTTCTTTCGACTTACGAGGGACAGATTTGAATAAACCGACTAAGGTCAGGTCACTTCACATAGCTAGGTTTGAGAGAGCGTAAACGTGGTAGACTATAATGGAACTTTAAGGAGGACTGTAGTAGTCGCTAAATGGACTGTATCATGCGACGTGGAGAATGGCAGTAGAAGTAGTCCTAGTAGGCCTATTTTTTTCATTAAAACTCAGAATATAAAATACCGTTTAAATACTGTAGATACTCTAATCACTCTAATCACATGGGATGAGTCAGATTTACTGGTTACTTGACATTTGCCTAACTCCGTTGTCTTGGATGTGAGGAAACGCATCTTGGGAAAAAGCCCAAGAGCCCAGCCAATTTTGTACCTATTCTCAACGAGAATTTCACTTCACTTGGAATAGAAAGCACAGAAAATTCACCTGAGTAAAGGCTTATTAATGAATTACAATAATAATCTACAGTAAGCTGAGACCGGATAAACTCCGAATTTGATCGATTCGGTTCCAAAGTTATTCGTACGGCATACGAACGCGAGCTCGCTAAGAGTGTTTGACATGCTTGAGGACTTTCCGATCAAGACTGACAACGGTTGGAAAGTCGTTGGGTGGTTGACAGCGCACAGCGTCAACTCACACAAACTTCTTGTCCTCCACCGAATCTCGACCTCGTTCCGCACCTTTACCTTTGCACTTCTCAAGTATCAACAGGATCGAACCGTCGTTGTTTATAGGAACTTTTAGTCCAATTTTGCAATTTAATTTGATGATATCACATCGAACTGAGCTGATCGGATTATCCATTTAGAAAAATAATCTCAACAAGTAACTTTACAGCTTTTCTTTGACTCATAGCTAGTTGGTCGAACAAGGGAAGCCTCTGCTCAGCTTGTTGACTTTGAGGAAGCCCCCCTCTGCCTGAAGCCGCAGTTGCAGCCAATTCAATGAAAACTACTTTTCTTATCATGACACATTTTGGCTTATATCTCCATGGACTTTTCACAGTATTAGCATGAGTAACTCCCCACTGAGGTAGTAGTTATGAACCACCTTATTACCGTAAATCATCACAATCAATTATCTCGCCTTTTCACAAAGTGTACTATAGTTATAGGGGTCCGTAGATCAGTAGATACATCAGGAGGGCCTACATGGAGGTTGAGCAACGCATAGGACACTTTCTTACTTGGTAGTACATGGTATTTACAGAACAGGTGTACTCTCAAGTGTAACATGCCTCTAATAGTTGTAGTGGTCCGTAGATTCGTAAATGCATCAGGAAGGCTTATATGAAGGTAGAGCAACATTAAAGACACCTTCCTACTCGGTAGTGCATAGTAAATAGAAGGAGTACTCTGAAGTGTAACATGCCTCTTTTCCTGGGTTCCCCATTTTCTGGAATTTCACTGGCTGATATGGATTTTATTACCTGTTAATGTAATGTACATGCTATGGCATGGCATATCTGACTAACAAGTCTTGTTTACTGCTTAGGATACTTACTTTTCTTATCGATACTACTTCAGAAATGTGATGTTATGGGGTTGGAAGCACTTCCGAGAGTCCTTGAATGGTTATGTTCTCAAAGGTTCATTGCTTCTGTACTGTTTTAGAAGGTGTGTGAAGCAGTAGGCCCCGAATGTAAGGAAGCCAGCCTAATTTAATGTCGTGTATCTCCAATATGGGTGAATAACTTCACCTTTGAAGATCGTCTCTGGCCCGAGTTTCGTGGTACTTGGTGAGAACTCAAAGTGTAGCGATGGTAAAGAGTGGCCTGGTTACAGGGCTGATCAACTCTCTCCCACTTTACTCAGCTCTCTAACGCTGAACTCTCGAGACGGGCATTGTTCAAACACAACCGCTTTCTCGTCTCGGCAACCCCGCAGTAGCATGGTTTCCGCTTCGTTCTCCGTTAACATCGCTCGTACTCGATTCATCGTACTTAGAAAGCGGATATTTCCCTGAGACATGCTCACCCTTCATTGTTGAGTTGAAGAAGATGGGGGTGGTTGGGTAAAGGTGAATGGGAGGGATACTGCATTCTTCCCGTGTCGAACCAGATGATGATATGACATTTTTGTTGCTAGAGGTTACTCTTACTATTCGTGGCTTAGTAGGAAGAAGTGTCCACAAAGCAAGGTTCTCCTCATCTTCCCGGGAGACGGGCGTTAGGAACGATTTTGGGTAATCGATTCGCCGCACGCGGCTGTCGCGGACCACTCATTCTCCGTTATTACAGCTCTAGCAATCTTCATACAGCT
>UZAF01016349.1:77070-94177 GCA_900617895.1 Haemonchus placei | reverse complement strand
TTTTCACGTACGCTGGAACTGCTCCAGAGTCACTGAAAAAGTGCAAATAGGATGAACGCAATCACGATCTCCAGCTCTAGATTTGCACTGTTGAGAAAACTGCCCAACAGAAAGATACACTTGAACACATGGATTTCTTTGAAAACCCGTCTCTCGGTGTCTAAAAAATCGTCACCATCGTAATCAGATCCGACAACTACACAGCTACACAATCCTGAAGTGTTGAAGACAATGATTTGTATGAAGAGCAGGCAGACAGGAATCTCTAGGCCGCGTAGAAAAAACTTACAAATTCAATGCCAATTGTTTCTGCATGTTAGGAAAAAACGCAAACCGGCGCCTTTGAGGGATTGGGAGATACCGTCCGATGGATACAAATCTAATCTAGCCACTGCATCACTTGCATCGCACTAGCTTCGCAAAGCTTTCCTGAACCGCTTATGACCGATAGCGGTAAATCAAGGCGTAAGAAGCCCGTGAAAGGAAGGCAACAAGTAGAAAAGCACTGTGTTGAGTTATGCTTTTTTCCAACTCCTATTGTAGAGGAAAGTTAGTCATCAAAGCGGAAGGACCGGCAGGAAAGTATATTGCCAGGATCAAGAGCTTAACAGAGCCATCGCTCAGATTGCCCACCTTGAAGAGGGATTATCCTGCGGCCAGCGGCAAGTCTGGAAGGAATCTGAGAACAACACTCACGTATGGAACTTCCGAAAGCACCATTATAGCGCAGGCACAACAACAACAAATCGAAAAACACAACAACAACCAACTGAAGGACGTAATAAGGGCTTGGAAGTAATTGCCCATTCAAACGTGTCAGATATAAGAAATGATTAGATAAGCTGGTTGAGTACTACAGATTTGAAACTCCATCCTACGTGGGTTGCAGTTGCAAATTGAAGATTTCAAGTTGATGACGTTTATATTAAGACAGAGCAGAGAAAGGTTTAAATAACTGGAAAAGTAAGAGATGCACATAGTTACGCCGTTCGAATGCCCCATAGCTCGGGAAAACGGCCTGTTAACGCTTTTACAGTCGCGGTTGGGCTTGTGGTTGTGAAGTAAAACGTGCTGAGCATTCACGAACATTGGTGAAACCACCTACAGTCAGATCCCTATAGAACTGCAAGGAGCAGCGGAAGATATTGAAAAATGGGCACTAAAAAGGAAGCTGCCCAATCAGTCAGTGGCTATCCCTCCCATCCATTCAAAAGTCACCCTTTATTTACCCTCGGGGTCCACTCACCCTTCGAACGCCTCATGTATGACAGGCGAAAAAAATCCATAAAAATCATCAAGAAACGGTTCAAAAAGAATATAAGAGGCATTGCTACATTATGGTCAAAAAGTTGATTATTCTGATCCATCGCTACGGTGATCGTTATCGGTGTTCGTAATCCCCTTAATCCTTGTTGAAAAAAAAGTGTCAGATAAGCCGATACGAGCTCAGAATACTTATGCCTGCGTGATACTGAGTTACTAAAGCAAAACTAGACAGAAATAATTTACGGTGAAATCCATCTCGCCCTTACATGGAATTGCGCTCATCATTCTACACACAACGGTAATGAACGGACAACTCTTAGTGTATGTTCAACTCTATTATAATAGAAAACTTTGAACAGAATGCCTATGCTCAGTAAACCAAGTGTTCCAACGCAACTCGCATTTTAAGCCCCCAAGCATGTTAATTTTAACATTTTACCCAAATTCAATTCTTGGTCTGTTCAAGAATCAAGTACTTGCTTGGGGGACTGGTGACTCTATGCATTGATATAAAAAAATGGAGTCATAGCGATCAGCCGGAAGGTTAGCTTGCGTAGTGGAGCTTCATTTCATATGTTACAGTGAGTTTCTACTTTAAAGGCACCGCTCACGATAATTTTGGGTAATCCAGATTATGACGAAAAATGGAAGACAAGATCGAAACTAGGGGGACTGAGGTGAAGAAACTGCGTGCATCGGTGTTTCTAAAGTGAAAAAAGGCCTCGAAAAACCGTTAAAAAGGGGGCTGGACGAGAGTGAAATCAGAAAAATGAAGAAGAGTGGGGCGTCCGGACGAGCTAAACAGTGTGTTTCACTGCGCGCGTGTGGGTCCTGGTGAGACAGACAACAGACGACGGTAAGCAAAAATTCACTCACTTGTAAACATAAATAAACAAAAAAACCTAGTAACAGTAAAAGTTGCTCACCTTTTTCAACCTCTAGGAGTAGGAAACTAAATAAGGGATCGCGGCAGCAAAAAGAAAAACAGAGGAAAAAAGAATGGAAAAAAACATCGCCTCATCACTCGGCTCTTAGCTGATTGTGCGTGGGTCCTAGAACAAATAATAGCAATATCGACATTCGTCTAACGTGACACCGATCGAGGGGCGGGAAAGCGAACTACGGCAACAACGGAGCTTCCACTATGCCCTTAACGCCGAGATTGTGGGAGCGAGAGGGTCCCTTCTACCACCCATGGGGGGGGGGGGCNCTTTTTATCGTGAACGGTGCCTTTAAATAAGTCAAGGTAGACCGAAAAGTTCAGGGCCATGCACATAGATAGCCGCCTGATTTGGAAGGTGACATGTCGGTGATGTAGCTGAGAAAAATGATTAGGCCCAAATTAATGGTGACTTAAATGAACCAATTTGTAATCCAAGTAAACTACAGCATAAGGTAGAGCCCGATGTTGTAGTCTGGAAGGTTGCCACCTATACGAAGGAGAGAGAAGGAGGAGACGATTTCCAAATTGGGATCTGATATCATTAGCCTACTTTGGCACGCTAGTACTGTGAAACCTGATGAGAAGGTGAGTACTGTAGTAGCTGCAAGTATGGGAAGATGCAAAACTGCTGGAAGTAGCAATAGATGTACAGTTCACGCTTCGTAGAGTAATGTTCAAAGTGAAAAGCTGCACTCCGAGCTCATGATGTTGAAAGGAAGAGCAGAGATTCAAGGAATGATCAATTATTAGTTGGTAGAATGAAAGCGTAGTGAAACGTTCGCAAGAAGTAATCGTAGACCATTTTTGCTGGGCAACTCATGACAGGTGTTCAACAACCTACTAACTTAATGTCGAGCCATTTATAGAGAACATGCATTGGTCAGAGTTTCTCACGACCACAAAAACATAACAACAATGCACAATGAACTAGTGTGACCAATAAACAGCAACACAACAACAACACCATCGATGTCACGTAAGCGACCTGACGATGCGAAATGGAGAGAGTGAGTCGAAGAGGGGCTAAGACACAGTAACAGTAGAACACGGACATGAGCGCGGGCAGTTCCACACGCGCTGTTGCCAGAGCTAGGATCGGACGCTGATCCAGGATTACTGCAGCGGGTTNGTTGAGTATACTGAAAACAGTTGACGTTGAATGTAAGATCTTAGTTTCTGTGCTGAGTGTGTTGGCTCTCGAGTTCCACAACTCAAAAACTTTTTTGGACAGTCGATGATTGGGCACAACGTGGTACAACCACATACCCTACATGCATATTTCCAACATGACCATATATAGGAAGGCTGGAAATCACTGTGGCAGATAAAAAACATTTTGAAACTTTTCGTATTACCCATGCCTTCTCTTTCTTTACATTTATTTTATTAGCACGAAAAAGTTTAACCAAATTACTACATCTGAATGAACTGTTCGGAATGTCCCCATTGCCTTCCCAAGCATCCATGGGTGCGGTCACAGAAATGACGTAGCAGTTCGAAGCGCGTGGGAGTGTTTCGCTTTCCAACTCGTCAAAGCAGCTCTACTCAAATTGTGAAGAGTACAGTGAAAGTGTCGGCGTCGAGGTCGCTTTTGATCCATCATCATCTTAGAAAAACCGTTAATGCATATGAAAGAGAAGATGACGAATCGTGTCTTTGTTGTAACTAAAAAAGGTTACCAGCAGACTCTTTGAAGGTAAAGTGATGTGTAAGCAGTGACTCCAAACACCCAGACCAGTCAGGGAAGCAGAAGATTTCAGAGAGGAATCTAAACACAAGAAGGCAATTGAAACAGGATTGGCTACGCCCTTCATTAGACAGTAGAGCCTTGGAGCTTTCGTGGATGCCGTGGAAGATGACGGCATCGAAAATGAGTGGGATCCCCGAGAAGGTGTGCTAAGAGTGTTAAAGGCACAGTGCACGATAATTTTTAGATACCCGTTTTTATACGGAAAGCGGAGGTATAGATTAGGAATAGTTCATCGGCAGTGAAGAAAGCGAGAGAATCCGCCGATTCCGAGGAAAATAAGGCTCCTCAAAAATGGGGCAAATAGAAGTTAGACGAGAACCATGACGAAAATAACATGGAAGAAGGAATATTTGGACGACATTTCAGTTATTGCAATTGAGCAAATAGCTGATTACATCAAGCCAGAACTGCACAGAACTGTCTTTCATTGTAGCTATGGGTCATGATAAGTTGTTTAAACTTCCTACATGGGTTCCCTTGCGATCGGTGCATCCTCTATATTGCCATGCAATTCGTCCGGGGATACATACTGGCGAATCCTTGAGCTCTTATAACTCACCAACTAGGCCGTTTTCCTAGTAGTGCCAGATATGGTATACGCGGAGGCCCCAAATTCATCCTGTGGGGAATCTCAGGAACCATTTTTATCGTGAACTGTGCCTTTAAACTGCAACAATTGCTGAATCTTTTCCTCTTTCCGCGTTTATAGTTGAGCAGTGCCACATCACCGAATAATTAGGACGTGAGTGGAACTAAATAAAATAAAAGGCAACAAAAAATGATATCATTCGACGAACAGTGGCTGGTAACCTGCTCGAAAAGCGAGATCACCATAGTTCTAACTCTCATTGTTTTCATGATGCGGTTCTAGAATTCTAGCACGTTTTATACTTCATTAAGGGATGTTTCTGTAGGTGACAGAAAGTGACAATAGCAGTGCTTAAGACAGATTAAGGTCAGTACTATACGAGTGAAAATTTGATTATTTCTTGTCATGAGATTATGACCACTGCGCGTCTGGATTTCAGGATCAGTGAAAGGCCACGTTCCCCTTATCATTAGTTGCGCTTTTGATTGCGACCAAGCTTATCCGACTACCAAAGACCTGGGAACCCGGTCAGTAAATTATATCAATCAAGTAGGATCGGTTCCTGTCATCGAGTACCTACGATCCCGTCATATGCTACATCACTTATTAAAATGCCCCACTGTTAATACTAAAAGATGTAATACCAAATTTTAACGCTTTAGGTCCACCAAAACAGAATGTACGAATTCCCGCTCAAACCTTTACTCTGCGCAAACTCCATCACCTGTGGGCGGAGTCCGGCTCTGCCACTTATCATAAGTATTCCCATCCTGCCTCCTGTATTCATACCGACTTTCAACGTTCTAGGTCCACGTAAACAGAAGTTATGAATTTGCGGCCCAAAATTTCTATCACGCACGCCCCGCCCCTTGTAGGCGGAGCCTGGTCGTACTAACTGCCATGAGTATTCCCTTCCTCCTGTAATATTTGATTTCCCTAGGTCCACGGGGACAGGAAATATGAATTTCCGGTCAAACACACACACAGACGCACACAGACACAGACACGCACATACACACACACACTTCGATACGCACATCGACACACGAGCGGACAGATCTACATGATTTTCTGTTGTAGTATCTCCCTACAAGGTTGATTAGTTCGCTTGCTTTGGCATTCGAGCGATTTCACAACGTTCCATGAGGGCATAGAGATAGACTGTTGAAGAAGTCCACCTGCAAATTTTGCGGGAGATTTATATAGCCGATCCGATCTGATAGAGTCTACGCATGGAATGGGATGTGATAATGTTCGTATGTATTCATTCATTTAGAAAAACAGAGCTGCAAACGGGAACTTGAAGCATTTGTACTGCTGGAAGTGCCGAGGTCGGTAATCGATGGGTGCCGAACAGTCGCTGGAAAGTTTAACCAAGAGCGATGGAAACACTACTCGCATAGCTACGAATAACCAAAGTAAGGACGCTTCATACTCGCTTTGGAAAAGTTGTTTCTCCAAAAAAAAGTTTCAGCATCTAAGACCGGTTCGGCAGAAGAAGTCAATACGTCAAATTCAGGTGGAGGCAGGAGCACCCAGGTAAGCAAGGGACAGTGCGAAAACTACGAGTACACATATAGATGATCTAGTAAGCAAAATCTGCTAGGTAAAACGGCTGTGTCGCAAGTATGAATTCAGAGAAATCGAATTAGGGAGGGATCCAGCTGACGAGGTGGAACACTGACCAATATGACTGTGAATGCCACTTTCCTCGCTATCGAATCTATAGTTCTTCTTTAGCGCGTTCGCGAGCAACATGGTTTCAAATTTTAGAGGCGAAATCCCCCAAAACTTTTTGGACACCCTAACATCTGTTTAAACTGCCTGCGCGATTGTCTGTTGCCGACGTACATACATAATATATCAGAGTTGAGCGGAGAGCTTAAGAGTTTCTCCAACTTCAAAAATTCTCTTTGTTCGCTAACAAGTATAGCCACCGTTCGATCTTTCAAAGCATGTATCACTTTCTGTTGAAGAGTAAAACTAACTCAATCTTTGCAGCAGGAATTCTCAACATATCGGGGATTAACATCAGGAGCCATAACTTCCACTGGTCTACCGCGTGCCCCGACATCCGCAACAGTTTCTACAGCAACACCAGGTAAGGGCAGAGGTAAAACATGTATGACATGGCACTTTCCAAACTAAAATCTTGACTTCTGTAATAGATCACGCGGAGCTTGGTCCTTATCCATTCCGAACGAAAGTCAAGCACTTGTCGCTTGAAGAGAGGAAGGTAGAGAGCTTGAATTCGCCACTAACTTAACAATTTGATTTTGTCACACCATCGACAGATGTTCAATTTTTTTGGAGGAGTTTTTCCTGACACATCTTACACTGTTTTGAGGGAGGATTGTTCTGTGGTGGCGAAGGTATCGTGCGCTCCTACCCATCACAAAAAATCCTTCGAGGTGACAAAGCTATCAAATCTGAGCAGAGATATCACCTCCATATGAATTTCGCAAAACTTGAGAGAGAGCACAGAATCATCAACAGGCTTTTGTTTCATATTATAACAACAACAGCAAACATTGGATTGTGACCGGAAACCTCTCGGAACACGATCCTGGATAATTTTATGCAGTATAGTTCGTCTGACAAGGAAAACCCTTCCAGAGGTAGCCAATTTTGAGGTAAACTGGGGTTATAACAGCGAGGGGAGATTTGGAGGAGCGAGAGGATTTCAGGAACAACACGTATTAGCTGTCGGCGCGTATCAACTTTTGCGAGAGACTTCTTTTCATCCTACTTTATATCTTCCTCTCTATTTTTTACTTCTTCTTGCTTTATACTTCTTCAATTTTCCTTTTTCATTTTTCCTTCTTGTTCCTTCTTTTTTTCTTTTCTTTCTTTTTTCATCTTTCTTCCTTTTTCTCCTACCTAGCATTAATCACTTTGCGAAGTCCGCAGCCCTTATTAATCTTCGCCATTTACTATTCGACGCGCTACTACAACATGTCTGACCATTTAGAGGAAACTCAAACAAAACAACAACCTCAAGCAATTATGGGAAGGAGTGAAGTCCAAAGTCAGTTGAGGCACATTACAGTTGACTAAGGGTCAAGTACACCTAAACCACGGCAACGGTCTCCGTTAGCGCCATATTTAGGGTAACTTGCACTGAACGGAACTCCCCCACGAGTATAAAGATTGCCCGGTAAATGGGGTGGAAACTTCAGGGCAAGTCTAGCTTTAGACGGCAAAGGTCATCCGTGCTCTGGAAACCGTAGAAATTCCGAGGAAGTTGAATTAGATGAAAGTCGTTAACATCTGTGGAGACCTTGGACAGAGAAGCAGGAAATATGTTCATATATATGTATAAACAAACCATAACTAGTAATACGAGACAAACAACAAAGTCAGCCAGTGGCATCCGAGCATAAATATATAAAATCCAAAATTATGGCGCTACAAGGACGTATTTCAAACAACCTCAAGCTGTATCCAAAAGAGCCAATCATCCGATCTTTTCAATACCTCCCAGCTTTCCTCTCCATCTGCAGCATCTTCAGCCTTGGAATGAAAGAGGTCTCTGATGCTTTCAATGAAAATTTCTTTAGTTTCCAGGAGGCAGGATTATCCACCTGTACTTGGTCTTGAGTTATTATAGATCAGGCTAATCTACTCAAGGAACCATTTTATTTGTAGATTTAGACATGATCAGTGTTCAAATGCACAAATGAAATGTTCAGAATTCCAGTAGATAATGAGTGTCCACAACTACAACAAACAGTGTTGAAAGACCACCCAAAATCAGAACTGACTCTTATCATTTACAAACATCCGAGTGTTCTCCTTACTTTAAAGTGATCTATAATCCCGCAATCGCATGCGTCAGGTATCATCTGAATTATCTTTACGTGACCTGACTTGCCGAAGTTCCTTTCCTACCAGGTCGCACCGTCCAACTCGCTAAGCTATGTAAGTAAGCGATAAAGGAAAATCTACAGGTGAAAAGCAGCAGTTATAAGCGAAGTCGAGAAGAACATTCGTGAAGCCTGCAAGAACTTCATTCATTGAAGAATCATGATGGTCTTCTACAGTCGTAACAATGGAACACTTACTGCATCTCGAAGGGCCATGGAGAAGGCAATATACGACCTCTATTCGGGTGTCTTCGACAGCTACGTCTATCTGCCTACTTACCGTCCTAGGCAAGACGGATCCTTCGGTAACTCTTCCCGAACTTCAACATGCAATCACGGCGCCGGTGCAGAAAGGATCGAGTAAAGACATCTGAAGAGCTTTCACCAGTAATCGTCAGAATTCTGGTTAAGTTCTTCACACGGTATCCGTCTGAATGCAAAGCGCTCACGTTTAGCTCACGTTGCTATACAAGATTTGGTTCAGGTGGATTAACATTAATCCATTTGTCCCTTTGGACATGAACTTGTGCAAAAACTCTTCATGACGGCATTGCTCGGCAGCTCATGCAAAAGATTTTTGGATGTTTTCGCCCCGCTCATTCTTGTTTCTATTATGAGCCTTTGAAGGAATTGTCGTACTTAATATTAGTATTCGGATCACGGCTCAGGGAATTATTTTATTCTGGCTGCGCGGTATCGCTTGGCAACCTCCGGCGTACTCGAGTCTTCGATTGTGCTCTTCGGCAGTTGTTCAGGAAACGTCGACTCAGTGAAATGCTGCGAAGATAAGAACCCGACCTTTTTGTGAACTCGTCGACTGGGTTCTTGACTGCATCCAAAGAAGCCAGCCCGCTTCGCTCACCCAACTTTCTTCTCTCTCTGTTATGGTCCTGAGTCAATGTTATTTGCAGAGTTTTCACTCGGCGTGGAAGCCACAAACAGAAATGATTTAGTCGGCTATGATGTTCGCTGTCACCTCCACTCGGACTATCACTGGCGGGTTACCTCGCGTGTCTCCGTAGCGAAGCAGTTCCTTCAATACTGTGTTCCATGCAGCGTCAGATAGTTTACCAAGAGCGATGAGATTTGTGATGTGTAGAAGATTCGAAGGTGGTGGTGGAGACCTAAAAATCAGGGTTAGTAACTTTTCGTTCTTGCTTCCGAAAGTTCTGGTCGCGCTTGCACTCCAACTATATTTCACCACTGTTCGCATTGGAGTGGGCTTGGTTTCGAAAAACAGAGAAGGCAGAGTGCAATATGATAACATCACGACTTGCACTGACTGTGTAATTGAAAAAATCTATAGGTTTCTCGAGAGTCGGGATAGTTGCCTCTAGTCTTCTTAGCTTCTAATTCATCTTTTGCAACTCGTCAACTTTCTCTCCCCAAGTGTGTAGCTTTTGCCTTCCAACATGATACGTTTCACAATGGGTAACCCGCAAATTCGATATTGGGCTGCTCCGACTCTTTGAAGACTATTGTCCTAGTGCGTTTGGTTCTTCCTGCTCTGTTGCCCGGTCGCCTGAGCTCGATGCCAATACCTCCAGTCTTAGAAAAGCTGATCCGCCATAATGTAGTTTTCCAGGATCCAACAACAGCGACTAACCATTTTATTTCCTCAGACTTGGAAAATCAAACCCATAAGGAACGGCAATGTTTACCGAGTGGACCGTGATGGAGACAATTTTTCATGTCATTCACAAATAAACAACAAAAAGTACAAATAGGCGGATGGCGTAGAGGGAGACAAATCGGTGGGGAAAATTGGACTGAAAATAGAATATGGTTTTTATTCTAGGTCTCAGTTGCCCTTTTTTGTCTGATTCTGCATATGTTTACTGTTTTTGTCTTGCTAATCTGACTCGCTTCTGCGATTCCTAGTATGTTAATATCAGTGTGAGTTGAAGGGGTTAAGAATGGGAGGCGGTCGTTTGGCGCGATGGGCGGGGTCGCGCCGCCTATTTGAGGCGGCGCGACCCCGCCCATCGCGCCAAACGACATACACCCGTTAAGAATGAAGGAGAGCGCTGCGGCTATCGTGCAATCAGATGCTGTAGAATCGAAAATTCGTGAGTGACGCCTGCGCCAATAGGAGAATGTCCGATTCTACCGTTGACGAAGTCAGGTCACGCCGCAAACGTCGCGACGCAACCCACTGCGATCTCGAGATGGGACCCGTGAAAAAATCCGCTGTTTGAATAGTTTCCTAGCGCGCAGGCGTTCGAGTACATCACAGTTCTGCAGCTCTGCAGTTTTTGCTAGGGAATCGACTCAACAACTTACTGCCTCATTTTTCTAATTCCTCTATATTCTATATGGTAAGAAACGTGCAAGCGTTATTCTACTCACAGTTTACTCCTTCTACAAGCAGATCTCAATTATTTCTCAATAGCGCCTTCTAATTTGCATTGAAATACTCGCGCGCGGGGAAGTAATTCTAGCTGAAACATTGCATAGCGCTCGAGATGACGATCTGGTGGGCCGCGCACTATTTGTGCGTGCGCTGCGAATTGCACACCAGACGACGATAGTGTCAGATCGCACTCGCGACATTAGGTTCACGCTCCGTGAAGGTCATGAAATCAGACAGAATGAGAAGCATAGGAGAGACCATGAAAGCTGGCTATGATAGGCCATTCCGAAACAAGTATGTAACAAAAGCGTGAGGGAATCATTCTTCTCAAAAAAAGCGCTCGTCAAAAGTACCTTTACCTTTCAGTTACTGCGCCATGACTTCGGGTTTTTGCACTCCGACTTCATGTAAATGGACAGCAAGTGCGCTTGTATCAAGAATGGTTCATCCCTCCGGGTTTGGTACGAGGCCGTCTGGGAGGACAAAAACACTGACTTGCACACCAAGAGGCCACCTGCAGTCATTGTATAGGCCACAGACTCATTAGAAACTTTACTAGGGTTATGATTGGAAGTCGAATACGAAGGCGTATCCTTCAGATTAGATTAACTGGCGACCGAAAACCTCTTCCTTCGATCTTAAAGTAGGTTAATTGGACTGTGTACAGTAGCTTATCTTTATCAATCGTGATTATGACATTAGTTGGAAAGGAAGAAGCCTCAGGTAATACAAAATAGGCCAACATGCATGCTTAGTCCATATGGCTTGAAGCATGCGGTTCTTTCAAGATATTTTCAAAGTTACTGCAACTTAGCAATGTTGTGGAGCACTCCTTTACAATTGTAATGGAGCTCTATTCTTCAACTAGGTAGAAGTTTCTTGTTTACCTTTCATCAATCATTCCAAAATTCGACTTCTATTGATGATGCTACGTTCTTTATTCTGATGAGTAATGTATTGGTCCTGAGCGAGTTGACAATGAATTAAAACACTATCGGGACCACTGCAGAACATTCCATTTGTAGGGGTTCCAGGAATACTATGCGCTTTGGTACTGTTCTAGAGATCTGCGAAAGGTATTTCTTACTTCAGATCTGTAATTCCAGTGAGCTAGTATAAGCAAAGCAGTCAAGGATCACAAAAGAATCACTGTTGTCGTTCCTTTTTAACAAAACGTACTACATTCTCGTTTTTTGAAGAAAAACGTTCAGTTNAAATACGAGGAGGAAATTCGTCGACTCTTTCAATCTCCTCATCCTTCACATGCAACTCGCTTAGCCGCGGAGAAAACTCGGAAGGAAAAAGTGGTTTTTTTGAGCAAGTGGCCATATACGGCACAGCTTTCCCAGATTTTCCTTGCAAAACGACTCATGCGTTCAGGCCGATATTCCGCCCACAAAAAATTCGGTCGTCACTTGGAATGAATCGCAGCTGACATTCGATATCGGCAAAGGAGCGTTGAGCCAAAGGTAAGATGCATGCAACTGATCTCCTGTGCTCTCTGGTGCATGTGAGAGTGATTGGTTTTCTGCCATCTCTCTATTTATCCACACGGGTTATCTCCTACACCGATCATTATCACTACACTGTCTTCTAATAGAGAATTTCCTACAGTTCACAACGTGACGTCTTCATTTGTTGATTTTCGACTCTGCCGATAGTAAGCTAAATTCTGAAACGATCGTCGCTGATTTGGTAAATTCACCGTTCACACANACAGCATGGTAAACGAAGGACCTAACTCAAATTACGTTTTGTAATACTCAACCGCTCTATGCCGAAAAGGTTTCTTCATAAAGAACTATCCCCAGCATTAGTATTAGGGTCATCAACTAAGTCTGATGCTCACTGCTAAAAAAGTTCGTTGTCTCAAGACTTCAAAAGGTAGTCTGATCACGCATAATGCAAATCGACTGCGAACTGGTTGTACCTCATACGAGCAATGCAGGATTGGACACCACTGTCGAAGTTCGCACGGTGGAACCCAAAGCAACAGCCTCTCAAGGACAATTTCCTCGAAGCCTTTTCAGACCCTGAAGAGAACATTCCCTGAGGTATCGCGAAATAAGTGTTTGGCTATGTATAACCGCAGAACCGCAGTACACTTATCACCGTCAAAAGATCGAGTCACATCACTCACGGTTGCATAAGTCCTTCTTGCGATAGAGTTGGGAGTCACCCATGCGACTGATATTCGCCTGGTGAATGACGAGCCGATCGATACCGGCTCAATTACAATGGAATACAGGTAGCGTGGTCGTTCTAGAGCCTAATGCTTCTCAATTCGGAGTAATTTGCAGCTCATGTGTTTTAACGAACTGTTCGCGTGGTGTTTCACTGTTTCTTCCTTGAAGGACATTCAATTATTTTTATATTTATTTCTATCATTGATTTTATTGACATGAACACTATTAAAGAAGGTTCTTAGGTCCACAACCTCCCATTTCTTCCACATATCCTTGTAGAACCATCAAACCACGTCAAGTGCAAGCATTTTAAGATCTCAGCATTTTGCGTATGTATGCGTCGTGTTCTTGAAGGTCCGATGGCCTCCACAGCGCTTTCACCTTAAAATTCATTCAGAGTATGACAACCGCATTTGAGAGAAGGAAACCTGGGGTAGAGGCGCTCGCGACCTGCCGCTTTGCGAACGTTCTCAAATTGCAGATGTCTCTTCGCTCAAAGTTCACGAGTATTTTGTGTTATCCGGATTATGACGAAAGTGAAAGAGAAGGTTGAGATTGGAGGCGAAGAAAGTATGCGAATTGGTGTCTTCAAAGTGAAAAAGGCTTCGAAAAAGTGGAAGTCAAAAAGTTTAAAAAAGGCTGGACGAGAAAGCGGCCAGTAAAATGAAGTAGAAGAGGTGTTTCAACGAGCCATACAATGTGTGTCATTGCGTGTGGGTCATATAACGAGTGATGACTGTGACGTGACGCTGACTACAGTGAACAGAAACGTCTTCCTAAATTCATTCACTCATAGGCATAAGTTAATAAAAACACTATTGTCAGAGAAAATAACCCACATATTTTATTCCCTGTAGGTAAAAAACTAGAAAAATGACAGCAGAAGGAAAAAGAATAACAGATAATAACAGGAAAAGAATGAAACATCATCTCACCTTCCGGCGTAATGTGGGTCCTGGTGCAAATAGAGCAACCCATATCGCCTCGACACCCGTCTTCTCAAAGCTCTCCGCGAAAGAGAGCATTCTCCTGTCCCAAGCCGGCACCAAATGAAGGGCGCGCCATCTACCTACGGCTAGGGAAACAGGAGGTGGATAGTTGCTATGGATGTGAGCTGCTTCTTGAAGTCAAGGGTAATTCGCAATGGTTGCACTGACTTCCAGCGATGCATTCCAAAAAGTTCTTGAAATGCCAAAAATGCGTGTGTAAACATCCTCTATTTTCCGTGCCATCATGGGTGGAGGATTGGGATCTCAATGGGCCATCGCACGCACCGTGGACCACATATCCTTGGGCTGCATCGTGTGTGCACCACCAGCCAAATGGCGTACAAGTTGTTAGTGTAGTCCATCTGTAATGAAGCATTTTAGTTGTTGTCGATATTACACTGATTTGCCATGCGCATCTCACCTCTAGGGTTCCCTTCGAGTAGTATACATGCAGTTCTTATTCTGTTCGTGGACGAAGGTTCTTCCATCAGAGAGCAGTGTCAGACTTGCAGGAACATTCCCAAGAGTCCAATCCTTATCCTTTAATGAATCAACGGCTCTAAATAGAAGTCTGGCCTATTGATTGTACTCCAAATGTAGCTGCATTGTGAATAACTTCAAGGCAGCCTGCCTCTTCATCCTAAAACCCCATCCATACACGATCATATTACTTCCTCTGTAATAGGGCATTATAATGCTCTCGAGGTCTTTAAGACTTATCATCGTACTCCAAGATGGCCTTTCTCATCATTCCCTCATAAACTTCATTGGAGCGTGTCCTGAATACATTAAAACATCCTTCCCTTTTCGAACCTTCTGAACAATAAGCATCCATGCAGGTTCATATAACAAAAATGTATGTTGTCACAAAAACATCACATCATATTGTTTTGGCTTTGTTTCCACCAGCTTCATTGTGGGCGCGTATGTGATTAATATCACCAATTACCTCATAAAAGAAACGTCAGTCGGAGTAGTTAGTTGCGAAATTTGTGTGAAACCTTCATCGTTTTCCAAGCAGTCATTTTCCTGCTACCCACGCACTGGTANGCAATGTAGCTCTGTTTCCTCCAAGTCAACGAGGAGACAAATATCAACGTGGAACCTGGAATTCTATAACACGTTAGCACATTAGCATTTCACTTACCTCCTTCTGTCCCATAGTTCCGATGACTCGGGCTGTGATGCAATTCCAATGAATTTGACCTTGCCGGTTGCCTGAGCACATTATTTAGAATACCATGAAGGGCCTAATGAGGCTGTAACTGTAAAAAAGTAGAAAGCAATGTTAAAGAAAACGCAATGAATGAAAGTGCAAATGCTCCAGTGGGCATGCACGACTAATATACGACCCCAAGGCAAATCGTTCCCAATATCTCACACTTCACTCTTCCATTTCTTAGAAAAGTGATCACACTCCAACTTTCCTAAGAGCATAATCAACGATTGGTGACATCGAACATCGCACCTTCCATTTTCTGCGTAGTAGTAACCTGCTGCGTTTTCCAGTGGCATGTGGGAGGAGTAATTTCTGCATCACACCTTTCCTAGTTCCCAGTGGCAGAAGTTTGTGATGAATATCACTGTGCCATATGAATAAAAGCACTTAATAGTAGTTGGGATATGAAGAAAGATAAAAGTATAGGAGAAGATAATGAGACCATTGCACCTTCATATATGTATATGCACACACGACATACATTACGCATACATCACAATTAACAAAAGCAAGCAGCTCTGACCGAAATGAAAAGAATTTGTCATGATCCCATATTGGCTATGGAACTATATTCATCACGCAGGCAAAAGCATCTCAACAGAAGAACAGTAAAGCGGGTCGGATACGTGAGATAGTTCCATATCGGAAAGGATCAAGGCAATCGAATACAAACAGACCCTTTACTTGCTATGGAATAAAGATGGCAGCTCCAAAAAATAAAGCTGATCGAATACAGATGGTAGTCCGATGAAGATACTAGTCAAATACAGGAGGTGTCGAGAACAAAAGGAGGTCCGGTGGATACAGTTAGCTCTTTAAAAAGAACTTAGATAAGCCACAGGATAGCAAGAGAGAAGAACAAGCAACTACATTCCCAGGTAAAACTAATAGTATCTACGCTACGCTCTGATTGGAACATTTTGGAAATGCAACACAACAGATGTATGAAAAAAGAAGTACCGAAAAGCATGCTTCTCGTTTCGAAACACCACACGAACAGTCCGTCAAACATATGTGCTGCGAATCATCTCGAAGTAGGAAGTATGGGGCTTAAAAACGACTGTGATACTATCAGTTCATTGTAGTTGATGATGTCCATGGAAAAGAGAACTCAAAAAGCTCAAAAGCAACAAAAAAACGAGAGGTATAGCAAAGCTTCAAACTGTTCGCCTTTAAGTTTAGTTTGCCACGCGTGTAAATCGAATTTAGAAAATAACACTTTGACTTCACGTTTTGAACACAAATAACAAGATCAACGAGGCAAAAAGGGAGAGATCGTGCCGGATGTGCTGGTTGATTGACGAAGCGGATGGGCGGGCTTATATACCAGGGACTAAAGACGATTATGCGCAGGATCCGAAGATCCCCAGCCGACGCACTTCCTACGAAAGGACATCGTTGTCACGTGGTCATTCTGAACTAACAGGATAGATAACTGCAACACAGATTTAACGCTGGAAAAAAGATTATTAAAACCTGTCCAGAGTCATGGTCTGTTCGAGAAGAATACAGGCAAGGGGGGGGGGACGGACCATCCACCCATTTCTAGATGAACGCGACAAATTGCGGGGCGAAATTCGTGACGATTTGAACGACTTTGGCGACTGTAATTAGGGCACAAATTTGAAGCAGAGTAGATTAGTAAGAACAGCTGATCCTATTGATCTACTTTACTTTGAACCTGTTGCCCAAGGATAGGCGCCAGAGCTGTCCAAATCCAGGTTCGACGCAGTTTGCCGCGTTGAGATCCACAGATATTTCCTCGATTCGGCGTCTACCATTAGCTTCGTTTTCGGTCGGATGAATAACAGCAGGATGAGCCGTGCCCTAGTAGCATGGACATGAGATTGATCAGTCGTCCAGCACAGGAGCCGCGTCGAATGGACGACGCCAAGGTAGCTATTATAACCCCATGTGCCCCAATTATAAGAAAGAAGGGGGGGGGG
>UZAF01016349.1:60698-74733 GCA_900617895.1 Haemonchus placei | reverse complement strand
AAAAGAATGGCTAAGTACAAAAACAGGAATTGAAAGAAAGTGGTGTGAAAGAGGTAGCTTAGAAGAGTCCTATATTTGTATACGAGTAGGGTATTCATTTGAGAAGAAGAAAGGCACTGTATATGGAGTCGGTCCTATAATTACTGGAGCTTGTTAACTGCCAAGGAGGTAAAACACTAACCACATGCAAGGTGATTATTTATGAAAGGGAAAAGGAAGAGAAGGTATAAGTAGACTACCTACTTTACGTTTCTCACTCATGTTAGCATGCGCCCACTCGACTTTTCAGGATCCTCTTAAAGCCTACGTAAGTTTTTGCGGACAGACAAACAAACCGACATACAAACAGACACACAACGTTAGCGCTTCAAATAGATAGAGGTAATATGGAGACTGGATCTGACTTGAGAATGAAGCTCTCCTGATGTCTTTTTCGAGCGAATAACTTCAGCTAACGATTATGTCGAACTTTAACTTTCCTTTGTTGTGTTCAATGCCAGGAAAGAGATTGGATTGAGGCTAGAATACGCTACTCTATTCATCAATTTAAGATCTACATGTGTGACTCTACGGAAATTTTACTTACAAAGAGGATATTGAGATCGATAAATAAATTGACCCTGGCATCATTCGTAGTTGAGCTTCGATCGAACTCTTACTCAACAATTTCAGATTGGTGGAACAGGGTGCACGCCACCGAACCAAACCGGCGTTCGAGTACAACAGAAGTTCTACCATATTGAAGCCGGATCCACGCCTCCACCTCCACCTGGTAAGAGAGGGTAACCATCGACCGTCGCCTACCCTCAACTGATATGTGAATGTTATAATTAGAAGTGCTACATTGAAACGCTCCCTACTGCTACTCTTAGTTGTAAATGTACTTCGTGCTGAGACTTAATTCACATTTCTTGCCATTTTATGAGGCTGCAGCACATGCAAAAGAGTGAAGGATGGAGAGGACAGAGCATTTTTGTGATAACCCAGTTCAATGATCAACCTACTTCATAAACGTTCTAGACAAAAAGAGTGTACATTCCGTCCAGAGCTTCCGAATTGTTCCTGAACCTAAAATGGAGCAGTGGGTGTGAATCTTCACAGTTCATCTCTGTTACCGGAGTGGTTCTTACTGGCTACTGTTATTGAACGTGAAAATGAAAATGAACGTGTACCGTTGTGCACAAACCGACCCACAACCAGGCACCCACATCATAGAGTATGGATAGTCAGTCACGACTTTCAACATAATGGATATCTTTCATAGCACCGCAGACACTGTTCTACCACAACTGTTGCGAATAAACTTTAACGTTGAGCATTTGGAGAAAGGCTTACTTCTTCGGTACTGTGTGCTCTATTCAGATAGTCCGCCAATCACATCCATTGATGAGTATGGCACGATCGACATTTTGCTTAATCCTAAGAAACGGAAAAACAAAGAAAAGGCAGATGAAAGAACTGATTAAATCAGAGTCAGAAGTGAAGAATCATTCAAATAATCATGTTGCTCCAACCTTATGTCAAATTTTCTTTTTTGTGTTAAGCTATGGATAAAAATAAAAATTTCTTTTTCTATATCAGTGCGAGCATCGCGTTAAGTCGCACATTGCCTGACTCCTTACTTTCAAAAAAGGTAGAATTTCAAATACAAAAGTACAGGTAACTTCCGATTCTATCAAGTTACACAGCGCCGAGTTACTACATATTGCTGAAAGATTCGGAGACTTCGAAAACTGTAACTCCAAACTGAAACTTGTTTTTTTCGGAATAAAAACATCTATATTTGGTGTGAAAGCCTGGGCTTTTGATGGCAGCATCGCGACGGGTAGGCATCGAGTCGATTAGTTTTTGGAAGATAGACATTGGCATGGCGTTACACTGCTTCTTCGATCAAGCGAGTTTTTCGTCCTGTTTCTACCAAGTTTGTTCGAACGCTTTTTAAGCTCTTTCCAAATGTGCTATATAGGATTCAGATCAGGTGAGTGGCTTGGCCACTCCAGAAGTCTGTTTTGCTGTCTGCTGAGCCGCTTTCAAAATTGAGGAGCTTTCCGGATCGTTATCTCGCAGCAGGATCCATCCTGCTGGCATTTCCTGCCGTGCCCACTGCAAGACGATTTCGACCATGTGTTTTTGTAGTATTCCCTGTCATCTGCCGGCGATTTCAAAATAAGGCCCATTCCGTTCGAGGAAAAGGCACTGCTCTCCATCACGCTTCCTTCACCATGCTTGGTTGTGGGTAGAATGTACTTTGGATCGAATCTTTTCCCAGATGGACGTCGTCCGTCCTGTCTACCATCGCTTCCAAATGTATTGAACCTGCTCTCATTAATAAAATAAACTCTTCACCGGCCAGTCGATATTCACTCGAGGTGACGACGCGCAGACTCCACTCTAGCTATTCCATTTTTAAGACTGATGAACGGCTTTTTGGCTGAAGCTTATTATGAATATCAACATCGCTTGGGCATCTTCCTACAGCCCGCCGATCAAAAATGGTGCCATCGCTAGCACTGAGCTCAGCGACGTTGTCAGCCGCAGTGATGCAAGGGTCTTCCCTCGACCGAAGTACATATATCCCTCTGCCCTGGGCTGAGGAAGTGCATTGGGGTCTGTGACTTTCACACCGAAGTCCTTCATGTCGACTGCTGTCTGTCGAATTTCCTGAGTGACTTCCATCTTTCTATGCATGCCTTGACTGTANAAAAAAAAACCTCACAATCAGGAAGAATCGTTCGAGCGATGAAATCTTTGTCACGTGGTCATTCAGTTTTGAAGGCAAAAAGCATGAATCGCTCTGGTTCGAGGTACGGATCGACATATTAAATTTTCTAAAAATCCCTTTACTAGTGAAAAAGCTACGGTCGAAAGAGCGTGTCACCGAAGACTTCCGACCGCTACTATAAATAGGGCGCAAAAAAGGCTCAAAAACTCGATTCATTGGCACTCAGAGACACGTTTTTCGACGACATTGTAAAGGATGCGTCATTTGCAATGTAGTACATACATATGTTGAAAATTCAAGCAATCGCGATCTGAATCATGGCTAGAACCGCTGGCTAGAAGCTAGTTCTTTGTCAAATTGCACAGGACTAGAATCTCTTCCATATATCGATTCCATACGACCACTTCCGCCGGTAGTATTTCGTACAACCTTCTCTTTCCACTATCTGCGATGGATGAAAAAAACTTTGTATTCACAATGCGAACGGAAATAATTTTTACATGTATTACACAAAGGCGCCTGTATGAGACGTGCTTTTTCACGCCCACGTTTCATTTGAAGGTCACACAACCTCTTTAATGAATAATGAACCTCTTTAATGAGTAATGATGTACATCACTGTTGACGTAACCATCAATCACTTCGTATGTGCAGCAGCTCGTCCAGCCTATAAGACCTAATTCCTTTACACGAGATCAGGTACAAAGTGAATTTCTTGATAAATAGAAAGGAAAACACCAAGATGGCCACCTACTTCACAATCGGCTTCACACATTCAAGCCCTTAGCCAAAGTACTAGTCAGCATAACGTCTATCGGTGGAATAGTGAACATGGACTGTCTCGGCTACTACAGATGCGCACTGTTCATGGGAATCGGTTATTGGAGACTTAGGTGGTACAATAGAAGTGAGCAGTGAGGTTTGGAAACAATGATAGGAACATTTCTCTTCTAGGATGCTTCGTAGGGATAAAACAATAATCATATGATAGAGTAGGAGCCGGCTAGGTCCCGATAAATAAAGGACGTCATTGAATTATAGAATTAATGACAAACAAACTCCAGAAACTGATTCAATCCACCAAATAGCGCAGTGCTACCGTCTTGCTTGGGTGATTGTATGTAGTATGAAGGCTGACTTATGTTTTAAAGGTATAGGCAAGCGTGCAAGTCGTCAAACTCGGAGCATCGTCTTTACCAAAAATCGTCGCACGCTCATCTGTATAGAGCCTAGGCTTTTAGCTGTATGGCTTAATTTACGGGGTTTCTGGAAGGAACGAGCAACAGAAACTATGGAGTTTTAAGGCTCTTTCGGGCGAAAGGAATCCGCTGCCAACTTTGTTGTGTTGCACGGGCGAATGGGGACGTTATTAGTGCTCCGACCAGTGTATGAACACTCACAGGGTAGAATTTTCAGAGTGTAGCTGACACTGAATCTTGGTTCTACTTTCTCATGCAAAGCTAAAGTGTATGCAGATAAAAAAACAGGATTTCTGTTCTTCACATTTGAACAGAGTGCTTAATATTTCAATTGTTAGAGTGGAAGCTGGTTGGGTCCCAATAAATCCTGTGATTAAGATTTACTGTTTAGGTACCAGCAAAAGCCAAAACTTATTTTCTTCGAGTTGATAATTGCCGATAAGTTGCTTGCTCTTAGTTCATCTAACAATTCCTGTTTGAAAGCAACGCTTGTTATTCTGTTCCCTATTTGTTGTGCTATTCTATTTCTGTTGCTACTTTGATTCTTTTGAAAACTGAGGGAAGTGGCAATGTTCGAACCGAGCGGCCCGCTGAGGTAAGCAGAAACCCGTTTACGATCCTCAGCTCTAAAAGCCATGAGTTCTTTTCTATGATTCTTATTCGACCATTCGCAATCTGCTAATCTACAATCACCTAATCCCTACTTTTTCTTTTTACAACCTTGCCCCATTATACAAAAACACTCGTATATATTACCACCAAGTTATTGGGACAAGTTTTTGCTGGCTCTCATGCTTGTTTTTGATAGGTTAAGCATTAAAAAGACTCATCTAAAGCAATGCAATTACATCCTCGAACAATTAAGAGGGATTTCTTCAAGCTCGTTTTGATGATATCCCCTTGGCTCACGTAAATTTGCCAAACCGTAGAGATAGAACGAATCCTGTTTCTGGCATTGTGTGCATACAAGTTCGATACACATCTGGAGTGAACTCCATCGTGAGCGAGTGTTAAGTGATTCCTCATGGCCGGGAATTGAATCGTTCCAAAAGTGCGAAGGGCAGTTGTGAACTGCAGTTCTCCTTACAGACAATAATACAACTGCCCTCCATCTATCGCCTTCCCCTTCCTACCGTTGAACATTTCGATATGGGCAACGTTGGCGCATTTGAGTGATGAATGCTCATGTACTACAGTTAGTTTACTGCAGGTCGTAGCCAGTAAAGTTTTTCCAATTCGCCATATGTTCACAATGTTTCCCAGACTGTAATGAGTCATCAATGTCAGTTCATCGTATCGACTTCCGAGAAAAGCAGTCTTACTGAGATGCTCGAGGACGCTCTGCAAGCTTCACATTTAAATACAACTCGAAAAATAAACTTATTTTTTACTCTCAGAAATACAGCAGTACTACTAAATCTCAATGTGCTGATCACCGCTGCAGTCAGCCACGGTAGCATCAAGATTGTGCGGACCGTGTAGTGTTGCAGCGTTCCACCTCTCAAACTTCATTATTCATTTGAGACACAGTTCACGACAACTTTGGGTAATCCAGATTATGACGAAAAATGGAAGATAAGATGGAAAATAGTGTAATGAAGGCGGAGGAACTGAAAACGAATCGGTGTTTCCAAAGTGGAAAAGGCTTCGAAAAATCGTTAAAAAGGGGGCTGGACGAGAATGACTTCAGAAGAACGATGAAGAGTGGGGCGTTTGTACGAGCTATACAATGAGGGTCATTGTGTACGTGTGACTTCTGGTGCAAGCAACTGACTACGATAAGCCAAAATCCATTCTTTTATAGGCATAATTAAACAAAAACCCCTAGTAACAGCAAAAATAACTCACCTTTGGGGCCTCTTGGGGTAGAAAATCAAATAAGGGATCGCGGCAGCAAAGGGAATGAGAGGAAAAAAGTGTTGAAAAGAAAACATTGCCTCATCACTCGGCGGGCCACCGATTGTGTGTGGGTCCTAGAACGAATAATTGTATCGCCTCAACACTCGTCTGGCGTGACATCGATCGAGGGGCGGGAAGGCCGCGCGAGCCGGGAACAGGGCTTCCACTAACCATCGAGTTTTTGGGCGCGAGAGGGTCCTTTCTATTATCCTTGGGGGCCACTGAGTACTCCTGAGGGAAGAACTCAGTAGCCATTTTCATCGTGAACCGTGCCTTCAAGGTTGTTCAATTGCGAAATAAAGATGTGCTTCGGAATGTTTTTGCGAGTGCTTGCTTTAGATTCAGTTCCTGGTAAACACATTCCCACGGCTGTTATCCGAAGGTTGCAGAGCAATCTACATACGTTGATGCATTCATTTTTCTTAATTACGTTCCGGGACGAAAATAGTGGGGAAGTATCCGTTTAGAGCAACCCAATCGTAACGAAAAGCCTCACTTTCTAAAAGAAACATCGAATCTTCACAAAAGAGAATTTGTTAGGCCGGGAAATGCACGTATTAGTGTTTACGGGAAGCTTTTCGCTCAGGCTTTGTTGACGGGTTTGATGCTGTTGCACCAGTCGAAGTCGAACTCTTTGGTGGGGCCCCGATTGAATAATAATATCACAAAGGTGAAAAGGACCCTTCCAATGCCACGGAGAGGCAACAGTAGAGCTTATATTTCATTTTCTAACTCAAACCGTTGCCATTTGCTGACCCCGCCTGGGTTTTTTTTTATCTTTATTCAGTTTATGCTCTCAGGCTTGTTCCTATTCCTTATCCTAATCGATGGGTGACAATATCAAGGGCCACCTATTGAACGAAAACTGACCAGACATATTTATCCAAAGGTAGCGAAAGAAGGCGCTGAAAAAGGGAGAGTTGCAGTAAGGTCCCAACCCTGTCCGAAACAATTGCCAGGCTCACTTGTTGGCGAGCAGCTCGTTTAGCCAATTCCGAATGGATAATGCAAGCTCTTGTGGCTTTGCCCTTCAAGCACTCGTGAGCGCTTGCATGCATACCTGTCAATATGAATCTGTTGGGCCCAGAAGTGGAGGTTCGATACCTTCGTCGAGGTAATGAGGTCACGCCGCACATGGGGCGTGTGGCGCAATGTGTGGCAAGAATCAAGCCAAATCTTAACCTAGCAACTAGAACTGTCAAGTACACCTCGTCTTAATTGTTGATACAATTGCATTCAGAAATAAAGAATAATACTGAAGAGAAAGGCACAGGAAACACTTCTAAATGAATAGTAGATACACACACCAGTAGAACAATCAAAAGATGCAAACTCATTCATAAAGTTCCACAAGAAATAACCCAAACTCTCTCCTGAGGCCCCATTAGGTTCATGTCGTTGTATGTTCACGATAGCCGTACCCCAATTATCTCGACGATAGAATTGAAGCTCATCCGGGCATAAGGAACAGGAATTCGCAAAAGAATATCTTTTTCTCAAGATCGCCTCCACTGAGTACACATGAACTCATCCTCAAATTAATCTTCACTGGGTGAGTGACTGTTCTATAAGTCTTATTGTAAATTCCCACTCATTCCGAAATTTCTATGTAGAGTATTCTTATAGCGCTCATTTGCAAAAAAGTTAACTGGAATCTAGGAATATCCAAAACAAAAACCCGAATACTCCAGCTTGGTCAATCATAGTTCGAGTTTTTCCTACCGCTCACTTCCGTTGAGAACCGCACAGCCATTTCATTGCACCTGCCCTGAAGGAAAAGTCTATGTGGTTTCGTACAAATGAAATGTTCGTTGGACGTGCTGTTGGGCTCAAGGGAGTTCGGGCTGCACAAATCTGGGTCCCCATCAATATCTGATGCACTCTGACGTTTAGGAAGCAGCGAATGTGCATAGTTCCTTCAACGAAGTAAATTACAGTTGAATACATTAAGCCGAGGCTTTTATTTTATTGTTTGGGCAAGAACTGACTTCCATGAGGAATTATCGATCCGCAAGGACAATACAGATGAGTGCCTAACCAGTTTTAAAAGGCATTGAGGTAATTGCGCTCCACACCGCGTCGACATTTTACGAGTCCAACTCTAAAACAGGCAGCCACCCAGTCCCGCCAAGCCTGCTACGAATTCCTCGAGCTTATCTGTGAGTCTTTCTGCACATTCCTCTTCCTGTGGCCAATCAGTTTAATTGCATCCATGCCAATAATCCTCAACCCGCTTGGACAAAATTCGCTTCTCGAATTGTCCATGGCTCTTTTGACAGACGATGTTGATAGTTCAGAAAAGAAAAAGTTGAAGACCCTGAATTAGACTGCTCAATCTCCCAAAAATTCAGGGCATAAGGTTGTTGTAGGACGATTCGCCCTTTCTCCAAGATTGTACTAGCCAGTCGTAATCGGGGCGAATAGGGCAAACTGGGTTGATGAATGGGGTGTTCTATTGGGCGACGAGTCCTTCTTCACTGGCTGAACACTGAGAAAAAAGGAGGGCGGTGACGAGCCGATGTTGTCGACGGAGGAAATATTGACCACCGCGAACGCCGCGGCGAACTGCCCACCCCGTCTCTTTCGTTTCGTTCGCGAGGAGTTGCGCCTCTTCGTTTTTCCTCCTTGCTACTCCCAGCAGCGATCTCGGTTGACCCAGCTCTTATTGACGTGCTCACCACGGCACTATATCCCTTCATTACGGACTCAATCCACGGCACGGCTAATCAATCACGCGACACCGGTTTTAATTCATCATTTGAGCGCCTCTGAGTGCTTGAACATCATCATTTCATCCCAGATTTGAACACTCCTTTCTATCTGGCCTCATAGATAGTCTAGTTCTCAGGTAGCTCTGTAAAAAAGGGTTTTCCCTGGCTATAGGGAGAAGTTCCCTCAGTTAACTCTTAAAAGTCCCGTCGAGAAATTACCTGAATCACATAGATATGCTTTCTGAATTCCTTCCAACATTGTCTCTCTTGTCTCTCAACCGTTTTCTCAAATGTATTCTCATAGTTTCGTTCGAATTCTACCATTTTTACCCTATTGGTAGTTTCTCTTATCCCGTTTTCTGATGCTTCACTTTCACTTGGTTCTTTATGTTGGTCCTACCTGGTTGGTCGTGATGAAAAATCATTTCGGTAAACAAAGATCCACGGCTCATACCCTCGGTGGCGATCAGAGCGAAAACAAGTAAAACTATGTGGTTCCTTGGTTTTTCTGACGTATGTCTTCTGCAAATGTTATGAACTTACTATAGCTTACGTCAAAAATTTCACGCTTCCATCATTGTTTATAGTTCCAAGGTTTCAAACTACGAACTGTCTTCCTGAATAACGACGAATGTCAGTCACAAAACCAGCACCCTTGAGTGTGTTTGAAAAGGATGGGAATTATTGAAAAAAAGGTTTTGTTATATGACACCACCTCCAACCATTTGTTGTCCCCTCCACACAAATGACCACGAGGGCCTCTTGAGCGCATAATTAGACAGGAGCCTCATTGTCCGACCTATTCACGGAGGAACGTTGGCAAATAGGGGCCTATTGGAAGGAATAATTGCAAGCAGTAAAAAATATTTTATATGGTAATACGTATGGCAACGATTTGTACTACATCTTACAGTCTCTTATGACTTCCACCTTTATTGCTGGCTATCAAGTGAAGCTATTATACTTTAAGAGCCCTGATGCTAGTCAACAGTGGAACTGAAGTAATCAGTGAAGGCCAGAGTTTTGTAGACAGAATGTTTAGTGAAGCGTAGTCAAAGGAGGNAGGAGGGCAAGACATAGTCGTGCATTCTGATTTCATCCCGAGAAGGAGGGGACAAAGCGTGAGGCTGGGGTTTCAGAAGGAGTAGTCGCTGCCTACCATCTACCCTTCTCCAGAGTCATCCTCCGTTTGCAGGAATTTTGTAATATTTGCATTCCACTAAGCATTGTTGCTATTCATATCGTCCTGCTATTCAGAAGTTGCACTTAGTAACGAGGCATGGTCGAGGTGAAGCCATGAGGGATAAAGCCAATATCATTATCCTCTCACGCGAGCTGTTTTTACCAGGCAACATTCCTTTCATGGGTTTTTCTCAGTTTTACACTGAGCAATTGTGTATGGCGCTGTAATGGTGTAATTGTCTAATGGTATTTCATAACCTACGTGGCTCTAGACTGGAATATTCGAATGTGAAAGGGATGCAGATGTCAGTAGGCAAGCCTAGGCGACGGGTGGTAGGAAATGATATCAGCTAATAGTGCACTAGGGGGCCTTGAAGGGCATTGAGACACTTGTTCCGTCACGCCTTTGGCGTTATCAATGGGCCCTGAACATCTGAGTGGGTGATGTGTGGTGTGACGATGACGGAAATGATTCTGAACAGAAAGTGATAACAACTAAAAAAAATCATGAGGAATCCCAATGGATTGACTGGCTCGGTTTCGCTTCCCGTACAGATGGTGAAATCTTTACACTGTAAAAGTTCTATGAGTTATCGCCTGTTGCCAACTTACCTTCTATGGTCATTTATCTTCCTTTCTCAGTAGTTTTCACTTCCGCACACCCAGTTTCTAGCACATCACTAGTAAAGATGCCACGGGACTATATCAAATGGTGAATGAAAGAAGGTAATAGCGGCTGATACGAGCTGATTAAATATCTCGAAAGACAAACACCAGTGATTCTGTGAGGGACCTTATGATTAAAAATAAGTGCACAGTGGAGCCTTGTCACTTCACATAATGTGTTACGTGCGATAAGACGGGTAGTGATTCAGGGTAACAAAAGGTGACAACATCAGTGACAAGGACTGATAAGAACCAGAACCATACAGAGTGAGAAAAAGTTGGTTTATTCCTTGCCATTACTTTACATCTGCATACTAAAAATCAAGTATAAGGGATTCATCTAGAGATCAGATTTATCCTCAGTTCCTGTATCACTTGCAGCCACCAACACTAGCTAGTAACTGGTCGAGGAATCAGGTTGCTCAGCTACATAAGTGTCAAAGCGCTATAGAGCAGGAAGGGAAGGAATGAAGTCGTTTGAGGATGGTTAGGATGACCAAAAGTAACAGGACGAGACTGCATAATGAAAGTCCTAGGCCAACGCCTATTGAATCGTTCCATTAATGCCAGGCCCCCTCTTTTTTTGTGCTGGAGATGGCTTGCATCCCAAATTCCATTCTGAAAAGGAACACATGCAGGCATTCTTCTCTACAAATTTTGTGATCGAGTTTTGGATCTAATGTTTACTCGTACTTCAACGAGAAATGCCCTCTGTCCAGCGGGCCTAATGTATTGCCACTAGAGGGAGTGTGGGATGGGTGAATGAGGAGAAGGGAGGTGCGGGGAAGGAAAATAGACATAAAATGATGATTAAAATGGTAATACAGATAACAAATGATGGAAGATTAAGTCCTTGGCTTCAATCAATCTCGCTCTTGGAATGCGCTCCGCATTGTGCACCCATTCGGAATCATGATGACGTTTCGAATACGAGTGTAACCTATGAAAGGTCCTGGGTAGCCACCCGATGTGCAAACAAGATGCGATTAGAATCGAGCTTACACCCCCTTCATGAAAGCACACATCCTCTCTATTTCACCGTCAAACCTTCCGTAATTGCTGATCGTGTTCGTCGACAAAGCGAGCGAAAACAAATGCAACTTCGTGTTTTCGTCTGATGGTGCTCTCTCAACAACAAAGCATTCGATTGGTGACCAGGGAAGCGCTTTGTATTTACCAAGCCAGCTGCAGGTGTATCCACATTTTTGACGGCGGTGGTCAGTGGGTGACGGCTGTCAGCGGAAAACAAAGCCTAATCAAGGAATTCTATATCCCTTCCTCTTTTTTCTCTTTAATTTGATGGACCTGAAATGTATCCCGTTATGGATGGTGTTTAGTTCATTCTTCGCAGTAGGAAAATTGAGCGTGCAACTGGTTTACATTTTAGCCTCGCTTTCATGGCCAACACAGTCAAATACTAGGTGTGAACTCTTATCCTTCAGCATCAAGTGAAAGACAAAGCTAGCATCCGATAACGCACTGGTTACATCGGTTAAAATCGATGCCCGTCAGTTCCTGACTGCAAGTGTTTTTGTTATCATGAGTAGCACACAACATAGTTTGCTAGCTTTCTCCACTGAAAGGGTAGAAATTGAAAGGAATTTGAAAGGGTACCACTGAACGGCAGTGTTGTTAAAAGTCATCGTGTATTTGACGAATTCTCCCTACTCACCACAACATGCCCATCCTACCGAGCTGGCGAACTGTAGAACTGAAGTCAAACGGGTCAATCTTCTTCTGCTTATCATGCTATCTGGTCTCCTGCTCTCGACATAACATTTTTGCAAAGTTTGCTGTCTTGAGCGGGACTGAATGGAAGGCGTTCATTTCGATCATCGAGATAATGAGGTCAGGCCGTAGATATGGCGCGACATACTGGGCGGCAAAGTAAAGCCAAATCTCCATCCATCTAGTCCTGATCGCTATTCAATATGTTGGGACATAGGGAGATATACCAAAAAATAAAAGTAAGGAATTATGTCAAAAATAGGTCTACGTACCAGTCAAAGTCAAAGGATTAAAAGCAACATATTTTTAAGTACTATGAGCAATAATCGAGTCTTTCTTTGAACATTGCTAGGATCGTGTCGCTGCATGTTTACGACGACAGGTGTAAATCTCAATCGCAATGGGTCGTGAGCCACGTATGACCACCCTATCCGACCAGAGCTTAAGACGTCTTCCAGGTGCAACGATCCGTTGACTTCAGCTATTAAGATCGTTCTATGTAGCCAGTTGGGAGGAGGTGGTGTAGGGGCAAATGACGCACTTTTCACACGCATGGTCAGGGGTTCGAATCCCGGATCGATATCCGCCTATGCAACCGAGCCCTCAATCCCTCCATGGTCGGTTAATTAGTACCAAACTCGACTGGGAAGATAAAAGCACTGACTTGTACACCGGCCGGCCACCGCATGTCATTGTATGTATAGGCCACATACGCACTCATTCCGCCAGTGCGATGCTGAATGGAAGTCGAGTGCGGGGGCGCATCCTTTAGACGGGAATGATTGGCGCCAAAAACCTTATCCGTCTTCCTCTATGTAATCAATTGTTTAGAGCTACTTTACGAGTAAATATGGCCGCATGGACTTAGCCAGTGGTTACCTACCTCTTTTTCTCAGTAACTGTTCATTGTGCATTCAGATTTACTACCAAAGCTCCACACTTCTAGTGACCGGAAAACTTTATAAAACGGCGAACAAGTGTGCTTTATTCGTGAACGCCTGAACTAAGCGATAGTGATGTCTAAGCAGTTGAACATCAACATTTTTTCCCTCATGAGGCTTTGTTGTATTTCAATGGGAGCATCTTACCTGTGTATGTCGAGGTTTTGCATCAGCCCCATGCCTCAAGTTTTTTTTTNTTTTTTTTTCTCAATCCCTGCCATCTTGTTTCAATCCTACGCTTGTTATAATGTGTTCCAAGCAATTGACAATGTTTATGGCTTTATGCAAGCATGTTCTTCCAATTGATTTATTTGCTATAAAATGGTGGCGTAGCCAACGAGCTGCAGGGCGGTATTACAATCAAAAACTAGAACCGGTAAAACCCCCGCCTCCAACGTGGGACAGACAATTCTACTAGTGGCCTCACAAGGTGAGCGAATTGTGGACAAAATTTCACCTCAGACCCGTGATGTGCTATCCTGGCACCGTGGTCTTATCCCTTACACATCGGAGGCCCCATGTCCTCGTCTTCCTAATGGATTTTATGCCATAGCTTATCAGCACTCATTCTACAACGTGATGAGCCGGTCAGCCAATATCATCGCTTAACCTTCAAGACAAGGTGTAATAGTTATAACTAGTTTTGACTTGATGTTCTTGTTAATTGCTGTTATTTCGACGCGAAACAACAACGGTTAACAAGAAAATTAAGTCAAAACAAGTTTCTTCTAGTCGAACCGCATGACACGTTCTTGAAATTCGATCAAGCTACCCATCAAACCATTAACTCCCAATTCTACAGCCTCGAAAATTTCTCAGAGGGAGGAAACATAAATTTAGTGTGAACCGTTGTTCCAAGGTGATCCCTTGGATTCCATAGCCGCCAAACCAATGCGTGGTCCTACGATCCTCCGATGGGTTTTAATCTTCTGCTGATCACATTCAAGGCTCACTGGCACAGGATGTTGGGTGAAAATGTAGCTGGGG
>UZAF01016349.1:29808-60693 GCA_900617895.1 Haemonchus placei | reverse complement strand
AGGGGGGGGGGGGGGGGGGGGGGGGGGGGGGGGGGGGGGAGGCACCTATCCAAAGGTCACTATGAAAAGATATGAACTCAGTCTGCCGTGTTAATCCTTGTTATATTTGCACTGTATCAGAGGCGAAAAGGGTGATGGAAACCGGCCATTTGTGCTCTTTTATGCGGTTTTGACAAATGTAGTTTTCCATTGAAACCTATGTAGGGTAGGATCACCTGGGTGGGCAGGATGATTACCTTGTGCGAATGGAAAGAAAGCTTGCCCAACGCGGTGTTCCTTTCCTCCTGAAGCTGACATCTCCGTGACTTAACACGGCATAACACGTTTCATTGAGTTCATTCCTTGATATACTAACATTGTGACAGGTGCCCCTCCCCTCCCCCCAGCAGCATTTTCACCAGTGGTTGCAGAAGCGGAAGCAACTAGCCTCTAGCCGAACAGGAAGGGGGATGTAATCTGTGTGATGTCATAACCTCAAACCAGCCCAGGAGCCGGCCTTAGGTAAATCGGCTGAGGCAGCTCAGCCACAGTTTTTGGACGGATTCTCAATCTCAAAGTCGACTGTTGCAGCCGGTCTCGTCTACTTAGCAAACCCGTACATCTCATACCTTACAATTAAGCCGACCTCGTCGGGCAACCATATGCTGCGCAATACTTCAAGAGAGTTAGAGGGGAATTTTGAGGCATTTTAATCAAATTGTCTAATGATTCTCTATCTCTTCCTCTATCACTAAGTCCGCTACATGGCCCTCTCAGTTGCATATAATGTTTCCATGTGGATACTATAGTGCTTTACATGATTGATGTGGGGCAAAGTAGCGATTTGTCGTCAACACCTGGAGCTCAGCTGGCAATCCGATCATAAAGCTACGTGTAGCTATGCCCTGCCCCCGCGGCTCAAAAGTTCCTGCGAAATTCTGCTTCCTGCATATCCATGTTACTTCTTGAACTCCGCCCAGATCTTTTGCTTATTCGACCCTCTTCTTCTCTAGAATTACTCTCCCGAAACCTGTTCTGAATATTTCATTATTGTCCCCTCATAAACAGCTGTTCTTTCGACTAAAATCCATGGTGCAACTCAAACCTGAGATAACGATCCGCTCTTTCAAGTTCCAACCAGAGCAGATGAATCTTTCGATACTATAGGATGTTGGGAAGAGCTTGAAAAATGACAATGAAGACGGCCCACTCCTTGTAATGAGATAATAAATCGGATATATGTATTATATGCATACCCTAGAGTACTAGTAGTGCAGCTGGTTTCCCATATAATGCTTCTATGAGTCTACTGTCGAACAAAACTGGAACCAGAATCAGGGTATCTAACCGGAAGCATGATTCACTCATCATAAGCAATTTGTCAGGACGAGTGTGGGGCAGTGTCTGGTGTTGCTCTTCAATTTGTGTAACCGGTAACTCGGGTAAATTAACCCGGTTAGGCCGGAAGATAAAAACCGTTCCATTAATGTCAAATAAATGTTGAAGGAAACCGAACACGTTGGCATTTGTGGAACGAAAATGACCCAGATCAATATACTTTTATTTTCCACTCTTCACCAAGGCTCCAGTGTGGTTCCACTGCACTCCTACACTGTTCGGAAACATGATCTCCACCAAATAGCAAAAATTATCCGTCACCTCTGAAAACGCTGCCCTTGTTTGTCAAGGGTTTCACCACAGAAAGAGCGGGCATGTATGTGATTTTTGAGGCTTCGTGTTCATCTTTGACGATGGCCATAACGGCCCGGACGTGCTGTTTTTTTGAGATGGGATTTCGGAAATGGCGAAGGGGTCTATACGAGCCCGAAGGTGGTTCCGCTTCGATACCATGGCAACGCACCTAATGCCTTCCTTCTCGGCACTGCGCTTGATATCGCTCGTCGCTTTCATGTTTCCATCATCAATTTTCGCCTCCGTCATAATAGTCGTGTCCTTTTTCTCTTAAAAATTGTCGGACAGGTTCGGCCGATTTCCCTAAAACCTTTGCTCGATTTTTCTCTGCACTAACTTATCTATCACTAACTTCCTTCAACATTGTATTACTAGTGAACTTGCTGAATTTTGTCATTTCGCTCCCCAATTCAAGCCTGGTCGTTTCATTTCTGGTAGAGGACCTATTTTCTCACCAAACTGTTCACGATATTTTTGAAGGAGAACCACGTGCTTCTTTTTGAATTCAAGAAATATTAGGAATAATAGGAAGGAATAAAGCTCCAAGAAAGAAGTTATTCCTCATCGCAGAACAGATGCAACCAATGCCTCGGTGGGCGATAATCCTCGCAAAAGCAGGACGTTTTACAGTACTATCACGAACTAGTTCCAGATGGTTTGCCTTTCTGGTTTTTCAAGAAACGTCATAAATCCAGCTAATTAGATTGCGTCATGATAGAACTTGAGCGGGAGGTGGTGTAGTGGCGAATGGCGCACTATCTCACACGCACGGTCAGGGGTTTGAATGCCAGCCTAGGCCAACCAAGCATTCCATCCCTCCGGGGTCGGTCAGTTGGTACCAGACTCGTCTGGGAGGACAAAAACACTGACTTGTACAACGACTGGCCATTGTATAGGCCACTTACGCACTCATTACGCCTCTGCGATTCTGAATGGAAGTCGAGTACGGGGGGCATCCCTCAGACTGGTTTGATTAACGCCAAAAAACTTTATCCTTTATCCTTTATAATAGAACTTACAAACGCACGAGCATGACAATCCCTTGTGATTAAGGTATGTAGTCAGCGTGTAGTCGGACGCGGTGAACATCATTTATGGTCGAGGCGTATCCTTCGCCGGTAACCTTCGCCGCCCATCCTTTCATCGCTCTAAACATAGTCTAACTCTAACACTATCGACAAACTCTTCATACCGTAGCTCATCCGAGACACCCTGAATTGATTTATTTTCGAAAGAGCGTCCCCTTGATCTTGTTTCCGGTACAGGAGCCTGTTTTTTTGCTTTATTTTTTTGCCAAAGAGACGGATCCTACGTTCTCAACAGGTGTTCGAAGGGTAAAAGTGGTGTTATAAGTAGTGGTAATGGTAATACTTGAATCGTGAAAATGAGAGTATGAGAATTTCACGCTCAACAGCATTTCCGACGAAAATTGTTCCTTTCAGAGCTCAAGTTCTTCTTGTTCACAAAAAGCAAAGAGGGCCCCCAAATAGTGATTTCATCAATGAATATCAATAAAAACGCCAACATTGTTCAATAATATCAATGTATTAACAAAAATATACTTTGGCCTTTTCACAAAGTAAAAACGGGAATAAACCATTCATAATGATAAACCACTTACCATAATTCGCTGGGTCCGTTGGTTTAACTAGTATGCTTGCATGTTTATTTGTTTGTTTGTTTGTTTGTGTATTTATGACGGTGCGTGTGTTAAACCCAGAGTTCGTAACTCCTGGAACATACGCTGACACTATTGTGGGTCATGAATGTGAGGATTCGTGGATGCTTTGATGAAAGAGGCTGACAACTGTTTCTGATAGGGAGCCATATAAGCCATGAGCGGGGGGGGGGGGGGGGGGGGGGGGGTCCACTTCGCTCCACGGGTTAACAGTAGAAAGTGTACACTTCGATAGATGACATGGGATGTAAAGGGACCGTAGATGGTTGCTGGGAAGACTGACAGCAACCAATAAGGGCTTATAAGGAGCCGCTGAGCTGCTTACGCCCTTGGTGTTAACACTTTGAACCTAACATTTCATAAGTGCTGGTAATTGCCTTTTGATAACTTCCTCTTTTCGTATAAAATGGGGCTACATCAATGTGTGGTGTAGAATAGGACAGGATGGTAGATAACAGATCTCAGAGAATGACAAAAACAGATAAAGGTCAATAAAGAATCAAAGAAAATTGTTGTTTTCTGGCCACTCTGCTACATACATGGTACCCTTGACATATAGCTAAAAGTGGGTGATAGGAGCAGGGACAGATCAAAATCAGGATCACCCAAGGAAAACAAGTTCACTTACGTTGTTGCTATTAGCTTACGACATCTGCGCCTCAAGGTTTGCGCCACATGAGCACCGACATCGAAGTTGAAATCATCAGAATTTTTTACTTTTTTATTTTCGTGCCAAATACCACTCACTTATTATTCGATGTCGCAAGATTATGGTCTCGTTTGAAGGAAAAAAAAACTTATCCAGCAATCGGAGCACACTTTTTCTTTGCGATATTCCACTGCACTACTTTTCTCCGGATGCTATGGGAAAATCTTGTCTTCCATGCCTCCTAGAGGTTTTGGATGGCCTTTTCGTTGACGTGGTGCCATGCTTCCACCATGGCCTTCTCCAAATTACAGCCATCTCAAAAAGGGCATTACCGGCATTAATGACCCCAAACATTTTTCATCGTGTAAGGATAGGAGCTATTTGCTGGCTTGGGCTGATGGGACACCTCACGCAACATGGTCGCCAGATCACGCATCCTCTTCGGAATAAAGCACAATTCTAGGCGTCCCGTTGATCTAATTGCAACCCAAACCACCATGTAAAGCTCTGTTATTCAAGGCGGATTTCTCTCTGGGAAGGTCCGCCACAAATAACAGAGCCTCTTCTCCCTGGGGTCGTGTCAGTAAAACCAGTTGCCAACCGGACTAAGGCAGCTGACCTCCATTCGAGACATTTTTCACTGAGGAATTTCATGAGAATATCTTTCTATGCGTGTTGTCACGGAGTATCTAGATAGAACTGCATTCATACGACACAGTGTTGTCCCCACGATGGGCGACTCTGGGCGTAGGGAAGACTTGGTTGGCCTGGCGAACGGTGACGGTGCTCAGTGGCACCATTCTTCTTCACTGTTAACTACCGTAACAATAAACTTGTTTGAACTGCAAATTCGGTAGTTTTCTAATATTGCTATGTTTCTACAACCAGTTTTGTCATGGTGTTTTGAATGCTTCGAGCTCACTCGGGGTTCACTCCTTACGTATTACAGCAGGATGTTCGGGGAAGCATAAGAAGCTCAGTAGAAAAGCGATTAAACTGAGTTCCAAACCAAAGCCGAAAACACTACTCAAAATGGGAGCAAAGCAGTGGAGCAGTGAATCTTTGAAGTATTGGGGAAGGCAGGGGAAAATAACCGATCGGGGATCCTGGGCAACAGGAACATTCTGTTCCGCTCACGATCGGTCCACAACAGCAACAAGTCCTCTTCCAAGAAGCCCGAAATGCTCAAGTATGAACACAGATCAGCAAGAGTGAACAGCTAAAACCACTGCAAGCCACGACTTTTTGTGGCCAATATCTGGGAAAGAAGAAGACCTATTTCTGGACCCAAATCTCATCAAAGGTCTACTCCTTTCTCAACACTACATGGGTAACCGATTTAGATGTGATTTTTTAACTTTATCCGAATAAAATGATATCGCGTGAACTTTGGGTCCCTCTCCAAACATATACCGTTAATGTTACTCATATGTAATAGCTCTCTGATACTTGTGTTGGCAGTAACCCATCACGTCCTTCCAAAGAGGCTGCCAATTTTGAGGCTACGCTTCTTGGTAGATTGCTGTATTTGTCTACATTCCACCAGGGTTGGTTAATTGGTATCAGACTAATTTTGGCGAATAAAAGCAGTGATCTGCGTATTGCCTGGCCACCGGAATTCAGTGCATGAGGCACTCCATAGCCACTACAATTTCAAGGGAAGTCGAACGAGGGTGCGCAGCCCAAAAACGGGGCTGGCTGAATGAAGCCAAGAGACTTTATTCTTTATGAATTTAAGATCCTCCTTAACAGTATTTCGAAAAACTTTGGGCCTTTTTATGACATTGCCCTACTCCTTGTAACTTTTATTATGCCGTGGATGATGCGACTTCTCGATTTCTTGAAGAAGGCAACTGAACTTTGTTTATACCTTCCTGCTTTTTCGAAGCTGAACAGTCTTCCAAGCAATATAGAGTACTGTTTTAACTGAACGATAAGGAACCGGTTCCAGTTTTTCATGAATGCAGTAGTTGTTCTTCAGACTTGTCATAACATTCCGTAACCTTTTCAAACATGCACTCCTCATGTGAAAAAAAGTTGCTTCTACAAGGGCACCCCCTTGTTTTTTCCAGCCCATTCTTCCAGTAGGTCGATAGTTTTCTTAGTTGCTGATTGAACGATGTCATTCATTGGGAAAAGTTCGAAAATGAAAAAGTGACAGTTGGCCCAGCTATGATCCGGCAAGTTCAGAACCGGTACCGGTTCAAGCCAAGTAACCATCCCATCCAATCGCTGATAGCCTATTGATACCAGAATCGTATGGGAGTATAAAAGCCTGCTCATCGACTTCAAAGAAATCTTCACCTGTACAATTCGAACTGGAGCAACGAGCGGAGAAAATTACTACCTCAATGTGGGTCACTGTGCCTTTTCATGCAAAACAAAAAAATCAAAGCGTCGTCCAAAGTTCATGCAGAAAAGCTCCACGTTTCCATGAATTCGAGGAGGAGGGGGGGGGGAGATCTATTTAAAGGCACGGTTCACGATAAAAATGGCTCTAAAGATTCCCCTATAGTATGAATTCGAGGCTCCCTCTTATACCATACCTGCCGCTATAAGGTCGAAAAACGTGATGGACAGGGCACAATAAGGGGCCAGAGATTGTATTGTGTGAATGCCACACCCATCGTAGACACGAGTTTCAACGGCTTTGTAGAGGCTGCACTATCCCCAGAGACTCCCTTGTAGGAAGTTCAAACAACTAGCCATAAGCCATGGCGATAGTGGAAGGCAGTTTCGGTCAATTTCGGCTTGATGTAGTCACCTCTTTGAGCAATGGGAGCAAGTTAAATCTCGTCCAAATACCCTTTACATGCCATTACTGTCACGGTGATCTCGAGCAACCCCCACTTCCTCCGTTTTTAAAAATACATCAACCCCTCCATTTTTATAACTAAAAACGTACCTCGAAATTAATGTCAGCTGTGCGTTTAAGTGAGGAGAAAAGTCAGTTTACCGATATGGTCATCCGGAACCTTGCCATTCACGAAAAAAAAAATCCGCCGCTGAGCGCTGCACTGAAAAGAATCCCGTTTGGGGTCGGAAACATTCATATCTCGACCTCATGACACCACCCTGGATTTCAGGGCCGTATAAATTGCCTGAAAGCATTATCACCTCATTAGTGAATCAGATATCGAGTCAGGAATGAAGGTTCTTCCTGACCTTTCCTGCCCTCTCTCCCTATAGTTAGCTCCCAAGGGAACAATCTGTATCCGCTATGCAATTGTCTCGTAGTCTTCGTCTACAACTCATCTTCAATCCGACACTCCTCCAAGTCCCTATTCTATCACTTACTTCCAAATCGATTTCTAGTTATTGATTTAGGACTTGTATTTTTGCAATAAATCAATCAAGCAGAATGACTTATGAACGTTTTCGGCCTTTCTTGATGACCTCTTGAGAAACCTCACTAATTAAGTATCGCCTGAGGCCATTTGACAAGATTTATCTGAGGAGCCTAGCACTGTTGATACAGACATCACGTCTACTTCGTGTTTCACTTCTATTTTTATGTTTGAAGGTGTTGCCAAATTTTAGCCGACGACCTGACCCACAACCAAGCTCAACGATGCGCGGTGACCGCCTGCGTTGCGATAGTTTTCGGGTGACGTCGTTAAACCCTCATGAAGCCAGCCTTTTTCTGGCCTGACCTGGTCATTTTCAAGGCCATTTTGTTACGTTGAACCGAACTGCTGTATTTTAATGTCTCAGTACCACCATATTTCATTTTTTCAACATTACTGATATTCATTTGTGAATACCGTATCCCCACTATCTTTTCACATCAGATTCGTGCACTTTCTGGACTTTTTTTTTCCTTCAAAAAATACACTTATATGGTTGTTGCCCTCATTTCGGAAATAACCAGTTGCCAGACAGGATGTTATACTTCCCTTTCAAACGAATGACTATTCACAGATGGATGGATAGGATACATAGATTTTGGGATAGATGAATTGGATAGCGCGGTTTCCAGTGCCCTCTGCGTTAGTGCTAATTGCTGCCGGGCTGCCCAACAAACATTCTCTAAATTCGTAAAAGAAATCACCTTGAGTCGACCCAGCCAACCCAGTCTGTCCTTGAACTGCCTTTTGTAAAGAGACGCTAACCCTCTTATAGTTTGACTTCGGAGTCGGATTGGAAATTCCCGAGAATTTTTTGCTCTTCGGTTGTCTTTCCGGGCTCCTCCATACATTTTGAATATTTAGAACGTCTGGACCGTCTAGTTTCTGGACATGTAATTCCTTCGAGTTAATTCATAAATTACTGTAGGCGAAGAAGTGACAATCGGATTAGCTGAAAAAGATTGACGTCGATCTGATGAGATGTCGATGTCGACAAGAATCCATGACGATTTTGTCGAATAGGGGGAACTTGTTTCGGGTGGAACATCGATCGAGGCCACTCGACCTTGCACCACGCAATACCGTTACCGCAGTTCGCTTCGCCCCTCCGACGCCAACCAACATAGCACTGCGCATAGCCACTGTCGCTGGATTCCCACCCATCCATCAATAGCCATTCTGAATGACTCCATTCTGGATATCCATTGTAGCGTCGTCTTCACACCGTAACGCCTGTTGTTGCTATGTCTTTCCTTGATCTCATTTCTTGGATTGCTCCAAAGAATTCCGTTGAAAGTAACGATTTTCGTTGCAGGTGGCAATGCGCCAGCTTGCTGGCCTCCTTACTCTTGTGATCCTCGTCGTTTCGACGCCAAGTGAGCTGCATCTAACTACCGATGACGAGGGATATCTCACAGTCATTCAAGGATTCGCTGCCCAACTCAACTGCGTTGTTAACACGTGCTCCCCAAATGTAGGTCGATACGTTGTGTGGCTAATGCGTTTTCCATCAAAATCGCAACGGCAAAGTCAGATGGGTCTCGGAATGCTTCGCTGTGCGTCACTGGCTTTCATGACTGCTAATGTAACCGCTTTCAGGTGATTTGGTTGAAAGACGACATCCTCATCTTCAACGGCACAAAATTCGCTCAGTCAGCCGCATTGGACGAGAAATCGTACAAATTGCAACACATAGTTGATGTTGATTACGAAAAAGGTGACTACAGGCCCCTCCGATTTGTTTTCTGCTCAAAGATGGCCTTTTACTTCTATATTTGATAACATCAAGGTGTTTACATTAACTTACTGTGAAGTAATGGTTGCGCACTGAAAACAAAGTCACGTAATGGAGGTAGTCGTGGACTTTGCGCTCTTGAAGTGACACTGTTGATGAGATTTTAGAAAAGGCAGTGGGAACCATCAACATGGGAACCAACACAAGAATATTTGCTGATTATGTGAATCGTAGTCCCACCAAGTGGGAAATACCATAGGACTCATTCCCTTCCCCTTTATCTAGGTTTCATTGTAAGAACCCAGCAGGTCCTAGTTTGCAGCTGATCAGTTGGCCAACATGGTCGCTTCCGCTTGATTGCGAGAACTTCGAAGGATCGGGAATATTCACTGTGAAGGGAAAACCTGGACAATTTCTGCAAGACAGCGTATGTGTGCTACGAGGTAAATTGGCGACTTCCTGCTCTCTTTGAGCCAAGTAAACAAAATCAAGCGTGTCGGATAAACAAAAGCGAGCAACGCGATCAGTGTACAACTAGAAGGAACCACGGTCCTTTTCGGCATAATTTGCGGTGAAGAATTCTTTGAAACGGCTTTCTGATGATGTTTCTGATGATCACGGTTAGGTTTTACTCCTTATTATGGCGACTCGTACGTTGACAACAAATGTCTGTACGTGCCCGAAGAGCTCACTTCACCTCCCAAACCCATTCACATCGATGCACCCCAAAAAAGCTAAACACCTCTTATTGTAATGTTGGCTGGTAACATGTTCTGGGAGCATGGCTGAAATGAATGGGATGTCTACTTTGTTGTAAAGCACCTCCCGAGGGTTGGTAGAGAATCTGAACATCTAGACAAGCCGGCTGGTTTCAGTTACTTCACGATCCGCCTCTTTCAACCGTTTTAACTGATCGTAAGGAATCCGTGCCCTTTGGGTCATCCCAGTATAAAATATGAAGGGAACGCTACAATTTGCTTTCTAGAGAGAGGTGACAAGCTTTGCGTTTTGGAGTACCGCTGAGGGCACATTCGAAAAGGCTGTTTCTAGAAAGTGCAAAAGCTGTTTGAGTTACAGCTTAAAAGGTCTGCTAATGCCTTTCCTGTATTGAGCGCATGGTCANCTGTCGCCACTAAAACGAATGGTTGTTTACTGCTGGGATGACTGTTCCTTTCCAATTGCTCCCGTGGGTCGTTTACTGGCGCAAATCTGCATCGATTTTTGAGAAAGTGAGGCACCCAATCCCAAGGAACTTGAAATATTGGGAATCTGGCTGATGATTCTTTTTTCATAAGAAACCTCTTTCTCACTGATCACGAAAAGGGATAAACCCAAGGGTCGAGGGTTTCTGAGCTCCAAAACGGCTTCCATCTCTCCTATGGTCATTAGGCGCACTTAATCATGTCATGCGAAAGCCGCATTGAAAACTGCCTACTAAAAATTCAGCTATCCCTTTCGTCTGACTTATCAGAGTGGGAGGCCCTCCGAATAGACTGGCTCGCGCTTGGGAGGAACTAGGTCGTACTTCATACCTGGATTCACTTACGTGCAGTGAAATTCCGCTTGAAAGGTTTCGAACAATTGAGGTTTGTAAACGATGATTGAGATGAAGGAGTGCTCTATGAGTTGGGGATACGCTAGTGATGTTGAGTCCAACAAATGGAATTTCAACGGGAGACGAAGTGCACCTTTTCAAACGTGGAAGAGTGAGCAATTCCTCTGTAATTTTTTTGGGTTTAAGAGGGATTTTCAAATCCCTTTTAAAATGGGGGAATTGGCAACCAACCATATCTCTTATGGTACAGGAGTACCGAGAAATGCTTGTAACATCAAGCACGGTAGGGTCAGTTTGGTTTCTACCTATTGGAATGAGTTTACCTCCAGCTGCCCAATGTCAGAACGGGCTCAACTGCTTGTTACTTTCAGGATGTTCGGAGACCTGCGACGATACGAAGCCATGTCCTGTCGGCACGTCTTGCGTAGACAATCAGTGCTGTAGCTGCACCAAGGAAGAGTATACCCTCATACTGAGGAATCTTACCTTCGAGGACTCCGGTCGCTACAAATGTCAAATTGCTAATCAGTCTGAACAACTCGAGTTCCAAGTAGAAGTGCTCGGTAGGTTAACCACTGACTTCTTTTCCTGCTGATAAACCAATCGATTTCATTAAGAATCCGGACTGAAAGGCGGGTTTCATGAGAACATTTCCTACGATCATTCTGAGTGCTGTCACGAAAAAGGGATATCAACACTATGCCGAGCAATGTGCAAACCGAGCGAAATGGCTCAGTACCACTTTGATCCTACCAGGTAGGTCAGTGTAGAGTAAGCGCAAGTTTCCTTAACCGTCAGTCATTATTAGCGGGCTTGTAATTCAGCTGTAAAACGGATGACTACAAGAACTTTCTGTCCTGTGCGACTGACAACGGCACTCGCAGCCATGTGCACTGCTGCAAGACGCAACTTGTGCCATCGTTCTGTTACGACTTCTGCTCAGGAGACTTCAAGGTAAATTCTGTGGCGGTTGAGACCNACCAAGACCGAAAGCTTCTTAACAGTTGGGAATAACCCGAAATATTTCAGATGCTGCGTCGATCCCACCGCCTCTGCCTCTACTATCTCCCGGAGATCTTCGAGTGCTACAATCGAGCCTACCGTATGTTGATCAAACCACCTTCAGACCTCCCCCTTCAAAGTAGTGAAAGGGTTCCTTCGACTGCACCATCGGGTAGTACAAAAGAGCACAATCCCGAGCGTCACAGCGGTATCATCTAAGCAGTAGCTATGCGTCAAGTACCGCTAGGAAATGTCAGTAGTTCGCTAGTGTGTTGTGCATGATGTAAGTGGTGTGTTTACTCGCATGTGTACCCGTTCCATGGAAACTGCCTAGAGATAACCTGCCTCAAAATTGCTGCCTCTATCGCGATCCTCATTATTGCAACCATGTTCATTCGGGTCACCTCGTATCCGCCTTTCCGCGTCGCTGTTTGTTTCGATGTTTTACCATGGCCTTTTCTGCACCTTGCCGATTAAACTTGGTTTGCCGTCTAATGCTAATAAATGCTTAAGAAGTCCTAGCTGGCACACTGCTTCTCAACGCATCTGGGATAAATTTTCTGCATGACTGAACTCTGACTGTCGACGTCAATCAGGCCCTGGGAAAAGCCGCTTCCAGTGGCACTGCTGAAGGTTGTGGGATCATCTTTTTATCGCGAGCCAGATCAGGAAATCCTTACCTACGAGAAAACTCCTTGCTTTCCTCGGTTTCCCTGTGTCTTCAGGAGTTCCATGAGCATTCGATGTGTTCAATGTGAAGAAAAACTCTTCTTTGAAAGGAACCGGCGAATAACGTTACCATATTTCAGTGCCGTATCCCGATCCTCCCGAGCAAGTGCTAGTGAATGCAGTTGAGCATGACAAGCTGAGTGTCTGTTGGCGACCACCGCCCGTGCACGACTCCAACAAGAACTTCCCCGTCATTGACTACACCGTCTATTACAAGGAAATTCCAAACTTCCCCCTTATGGGAGGTGATATGTGAGTTGTCTACACAGTTTATACTACTTCCAATCACCACCTGATTTTAAGCAAGTTGCAGTGGTGTCCCACTATTGAACGGCGACTATTCGGAGTTTGGGGATATCGACGACGACGTAGACTATACGGGCTCCGATGCTACCACCGAAAAACCAGCAGATCGAGCTCGACGGGATGATAGGGTGCGACCATTGTTCGAGAGTTCCTCGAAGTATATTCATAGCAATCCATACGGCAATTTGTGTTTCAGGGTGAACTTGATCTTCAACCACCAGCAGACATGGCAGGCATTCCCGTGAGAATTTTGATTGATTAATTTTTTCTTTTTTTCGACGAACTTGAGCTTTGAGCTGAATTTCTTCAAGCCTTGTTTTACGTCATCATGAAGCTGATTAGTGTGCTACCCCATTTTTGGTTTGAAGCATTCCAGGAGGCTAAATCCAAACCCTGAAGGTAGCTTAAATTTCCTCGTGACTCAGGGAACTGTTACACCTAATGTACGTCCGTCGCGCTACTCCGTTTTCTGGCTGTCATCACTTAGTAGGGCGTACATGAAAGAATGAGCCACAATGCCCTGTCTCGTTGTAACCGTTTTTTTTTCTTAACTAGCAGTGTGGAGTTAGTCATGTGCCACATTTGGACTCTGCTGTGGATTTGATTATGTCACGGTGTCGTCTTCTTTGCCACATTTTGGCTGAAATGGTGATCACTTCGGCACTTATCATCGCTTTCCTACCTCAGATAGTATTCCAGCGCGGGGTAACTCCAGCGATGTCCTGGTGCATCTCAAGCTGTCTCCATCCCATTCCCTTACCTACTTTATTCAAAACTAGAGCTCCGCTTTATGTATTTGATTGATTCAAGGCCTCTACGATTGTGTATACTCTGTTTCCGGGAACTTCATTTTTTGTTGTTGTGGTAACGTCAAGCTGATGCCTGGCGAAGGTCCGTCGTGCTGAAGATATGCACAAGTTCAATTAAATATCCTCTCAGTATCCAATCGAAATATACCGTTCAACTCACAGATCTCCTAACTTTTGGGACATATTAAGCAAAAGCCATCTTATCCAAGTGCTGGTATAGCATGTCAGGCTGTAGACCTTGGGAGTTTTTTTTTCGCACGACGGAATAGAGTCTTGTGTAGTAGTACTACAAATGTGTCATTTTTAGGGGAAAGATTTTATAAGATACCCGCCATCTGGCTTTTTTCTGGAGGTCTACTGAGAGACTATAGCCAGAACTCACTCCAGAACCTTTTCCTTTCCATCAAGCAACTATGTGGAAAAAAAGGTGAATGTTGGGAATCACCCTTTCTCGGATAACAGGAATTTATCATTTTAAGTGGACTTAACAATTGTCATAGCTAGGAGCCGAGAACGATTGACTTCACTCACGTGTTGAAATGCATTGTGGGGCACTTCTACAGCACACGGTGTAGGTGAGGGTCGAGCCGGGATCGAATGGACCGAACCTTTATCTCCATTGTCAGTTCATGGGTACTCGCCTCGGAGGACAAAAGCACTGAAGTACATTGGTTAACTCCGCAAGTCATTGTATTGGCCACATACACTTTCAAACCGCATTCCAACTCTGAATGGAATTCGAATGAGGGGAGCATCAAAAAACAAGGATCAAACAACGTCGAAAAACCGTCTCGTTAATATAAGACTAGGAAAAGACATCCACATTACGCCGGAAGTTGTCTTCCTGTTTCCCCAGCGCAGACTCACAGTTAGTTGAGGATAACTGCGTCACTTGATTCAGGAGCTTTTCGGTCATAGAAATTTCCGGGGACGACCTACTCACAACGGTAGACCTTGACTGGAGTTCGAAGTGAATCCATGTTACTAGTATTGACTCTGAAGAAGGGTTAAGCTGCTAAATTCGAGCAGCGAACGCAATAGTGGCTCTTACCCCAGTGGAATAGTTACATTTGACCTGACCTTTCCAAGAAAACTTTTGCATCCGAATCCAGTGACTTCGGGGTTTTAATGCTGAACTTTTTTCAGAAATCGTTGAGCCTGAGGCTTAGGCGAAAGCGTGACACGGTGGTTGTAATGACAAGGGACGAAGCGACGAACTCAACCACTATTCGCGAATTCAATTTCCAAAGCGTAAGTGACTTTTTCCATACCGTCAATTCTTTCTCGTAGCTGTTCCCACTACACGTCGCCCGTCGATGACTTGGTATTGGCCAAGTCGGCCACATATCGAGGCTACGTTTACGCCTGCATAACCAGGATGAACCGGAAAATTTGTCGATTGATTGTGGTAGTTTTGGCTCGAACTTGACCAGAAATTAAGTCGGTCTTAATTCCAGATCAATACAACTGGCACTTGCCAAACCATCACTGATCTTCGTTCTTCAACTCGATACATCGTCTATGTGACTTCCCGGAACGAGTACGGTACCAGTGTCCCGAGTGTACGTTCGATTGCCAGTACGAATGTACACATGGTGAAGAACAACGACAGTATTCCTGATGTAATGAGTGAGTCTTCTACTGTTTAAAGTTATGCTCAAGCAAAATCAGAACTACTCCTTCACCTGTTCCTTCACCTGCTCTAATACTTTGGTCAACGGTTTTTATTCCAAACTGAACGTTCTGCGGAACTCTTGTTTGTTTTCGAGAAAGATTCTCATCTAGTAATCCATTTTCCTGTCCAGAACCCCAAAAAAGTGTAAAGGAGAAACAGTCTAGCGGCAACAGCGGAATTCTAGAGAGCAGCGGATCCATTCTGGATGAGTAGTTTCTTTTTTCGCATGGAAACCTGCAGATGGTAATATTAAAATAGGGGTGAGAAGCCGAAGACATGAAAAGGTTTCATTTTTCTAAAAATTCCGTTCCTGGTTGGCCTGTATTCCGACCAGACCAGACCAGATCGTTGGAAAATTTCGAGCGTCCAATTCCAAAAAGCTTGCTTCAACATTTGAGTCCATAGCAGGCCCTGCCTTAAATCAGTACAGAGGAAAAACCTGACATGGGATTTGCATTGTTACGTTTCACGAAATCGCAATCACTTTGGCATTGAGAACTCAGTCAACATTATTACGAAGTAGCGTTGAGCTGAGCAATAGTTTTTCTGCAAGGGAATAGTTTGCTTTCCGTGTTTCAACGTTTATGTCGATTCTTGTTACCTTGCTACACCTGGGGACTAATGCTTCTGTTTTGCAGTGGTATGAGTATCGGCACCAACTATAATCGCCCAAATCTAGGGAGCCTGTCCTTATCTAATGTCTTTATAGGGCTACAAAGCGCTTTCATCGATTGGGCCGGTTATAAGCCTGAGAGCTATTTAATATTCTGCTAGCAGCAAACTTCTTCGAAACCCAATGCGGAAAAGGGTCTACGGCTCTCAACTATAAGCCCCACTTAAGAAAAATGTCGACATAATGCTCGTCGAACTTTCTATAGGGGAAGAGTGTGCTTTGATTTGCTCGTATCCCTTTTTGCTAGTGAGATCCTCAATGAAAAAGAATCTAGTCCGAATGACAGGCCGATAATGAGGAACTCCACCTTATGACCAGGTTCACGTCAAGTTTCATCAAGAGAGAAGTCTAAGACTCCGAGGTTTTAGATTTTTTCGCTTGAGTTTCTGGAATACTGTTTTCGTCAACTTACCTTCCATGAACGCTTCTTCTTAGTGTTACAATTGGCCCTTCTACTCCGAACATACATACTTCTGCACCTCAACAACTAATAGAGGTAAAAGTGATAGTCGCTGTTTACAGAATGCTGCAAGGAAAACAAAGTATCAGAGTTCTGCAGTGCGAAGATGTGTACTGTGGAGACATCACCGAACGCTTTCGCTACCGTTTCCATCGCCACCACTTGTCGAGTCGAATGGCCAAAGGTATTCGTAACAGATATAGACATCCAATATTAAAAACTCACTCACGAGCATGAGCGTGCCCCAAGCCTTGGCCCAAGCTTTTCACCACGAGGTCCACGATCCACATTTTCTGCAGGTATCTCCCTGTTTGGCAGACGGCCGCAATCATACCGAGTGCTGCCGCAGGAAAGGCGTTCAGAACGATTGCTTGCCGATTTGTGCCGGCTCAACTGAATCTCTCGGCGTCCACTCTGTGCTATGTCTCAATCTCGACCTTCAGGCTATCTATCAGTGCCTTCGAGAGGGATACGGTACGCGTTGTAATAAGTTTTCTACTTCTTTCGGTTGAGTTTTTTGTGCATGACTGTTATCTTGTAGAATCACATCCATCTCCTCCTGTCAATGTCACGGTAACATCCGTAAGCGAATCCTCAGCTGAAATCACATGGGCCGAGCCAGATTCCAATGCCCATCTCGTTGAAACATACACTTTGCTCATCCGAAAGGTGGAACACGGTGCTCGAGTCAGAGAGGTTCGTCAATCCGGTTGGAAAGAGGAGGGGGGGGGGGGATAGGGCGGATAGGAGGGGGTCAAAGTTCTGTAGGTATAAAAATTGTTGCAGGTTCACAATGCTGTCTCACCGCATACAGAAATCAGTTTGGATCCCGACAGTGAATATTCGGTGTCGGTGAGATCGAATTCCCAACATGGCACCTCATTACCTTCTACTGCTGTTTTGTTCTATACAAAATCGGACAGTCGCGGAGTTTGTGCTATTGGAGAACCGTTGCTGATTTCAGGTTCCTTCTCCTTCTCTTTTTTCTCTTTTCTCTTATCATTTAACAGCTAACATGCCTTTTTAATTTTTTAAGAGCTAGGTGATGTTTATGAGCTGTTTACCCTACGTACTACAGAAAAATGTGATTGTTTATTTATTGATTAATACAACATTTATAAATGAACAATGGGACATCGAACTACGAGTCCTACTAGGTGTCTCAGGAAGGTCGAATTCTCATTGCTCGTTCATTTCCAGAGGGACGACCCTTCCTATGCAGCTCTAGCCATCCATGCCCACTTGGCTTCCGATGCACAGACGTCGAAGATGAGGCCTACTGCTGCCAGAAAGGTAATGAGCATGAGTGATTGCAGTGTTGTTGTTTAGCAATGACGGTGCACCCACTACAGCGCAACTTTTGCAGAGGACGGCAACTCTGACGATGACTTCCAGGATTGCTGCCGCCACCAGAATGTGACGCCAGAATGCCAATCGTCGTGTCACTTCAATGTAACTCTTCCTGAGAGCTGCCAACGTAAGGGTCTCGATAATTTGACAATCGTCGTGCTGAACTGGTCACTAGTGGTCACTGACCTTGTGAAATGGAAATTGATCCCTCATAGAAAATGGAAGAGTAATCTACAAATAGCAGGCGATAGGATCTACTGCCAGCACCCATTCAGCGCTTACTACATTATTCGTACTGTTTCCCCTGAGCAATTCTCCTATGATATCGCTAGTTTAGCTCTGAATTTGTCGAAATTGGCTCATAAAAGAGGCCTATTCATTGGAATGATGCATGGATTCCGAAACCTTGATAGCACCAAATATCTCAAAAGAGAGCACACGAATCAGGCAGACACTAGCAACTTTCTCAAAAAAAGGGGAGGGTGTGCGTCTGATATTTGATGATGGTCACGGCGCGTCTGTAAACATGTAGCCTCTTATTACTGTCGTTTACATCAACAACAAACACCCACCCAAGATTTGATTGTATCCCTTACAGGATCGATATAGGCAGCGAAACTTCCTATCAGAGCAATTGTTACTGTAGCTGACCAAAGGCTGCTGACAGTGAATGATAAATATGATACCAACCACTGGCATTCTTCGCGGGCGGAGGTGGTGTAGTGGCAAGTGGCGCACATCACACGCGCATGGTCACGAGTTGGATTCCCCTACCTCGGCCAACCAAGTCTTCCACCCTCCGGGGTTGGTTAATTGGTACCAGTCATGTTTGGAAGGTTAAAAGCACCAACTAGTACCTCGCTAGCGAGGTGGGAAAAGCTACTTAGCCCTATTCTCCTGTTTTCCAAAATCGACAAAACGAGGGAGGCAAGAGCCTGCCTAATGTTTTTTGAATAGTAGTACTGATTGAAGCCCACCAGCGAAGAAAGTGTGAAAATACAATAGAATCTTTATATGATGCGGTCTTGTTGATACGGACATCGCATCCGGAGAGAACATCGTTTTCCTTGGGGGTAGTTTTTGTTGAAGTCTCATTACCCATGTAGGCTCGTTGCCTGACCGCCTTTCAAGAAGTTGTCTCAAATTCTGAATATGTCCTTGACTGCTAAATGCGAGCCTCCCACAGGAAAACAGTGATGTTATGAACTCAGGTGGCCCCAGCAAAGCTCTCGTCCCAAGATTTGTCCAATTTCAGATGACCTCAATAAATGGGTACAATGTGCATCTGAAGGTCGCGACCACTCACGATGCTGCGAGAAAGAAGAGGTTCCAAAAGAATGTCTCACTGGCTGCCGACATCCGTTCCAGGTCAGCTTTTTCCCACGTTAATGTATTTTATTGAAGAGAGATTCATATATAAATAACTGGATATTAGTTTTAGGTCCCAGACACATGTTTCCACTCATTGTCGAAGCTTTCCACCTGCTTCTCAGCACCTCATGTTGGCCTACCAGCAGCAGTTCGACGTCTAAAGGTGTTACAAATCACTCCCAACTCTGCTCTCCTCACATGGGAGGACCCAGATTATGGTGTAACTGGGTACAAAGTCGAGGTAAGTCTGCACTGGGTAAGACTAGTGCTGCCTTAGCGGGCATTCCGCTGCGTAATCGTTCAGCTGCGTAATCGAATAGTAAGCGTGTTTTTCACAATGGATGGTTGAGGTGTTTTCCAACAATGGCTTAGTGAGCTCATCTGATGTCACTACGGAAAGTCACCGTCTCGAGAACCTCACCCCTGCTAGCGAATACCGTGCAAGAGTGACGTCGATGAATAGTCATGGCAGCAGCCCTCCTTCATTCAATGCTACGTTCACTACACTTCCTGCCAAAAGTGGGACAAGCATACGTTTCACACCTGTGTTATTTTGACGAATTTTGTTTTGTTTCCAGTAGTGGATGGTGATCGTCCAAAAGCTCCCGATGGCGTAAGCGTTGTGTGGAACTACGGTAACCGAGTTAACATCTCTTGGAACGCAGTCACCTCCAGAATGGATGATAGCCCGGTCGTTGGTGTTGTGGCGTACACCCTCTACTATGTGGAGGCAGAAAAAACTGGACAGTGGACGACGGTGAGGAGACAATTCGTTTTCAAACTCGACGATAATCTCAGTGATCCACATTAAGAAAAACCGTACAGTATCACCGAAAACAAAGAACAAACAAGCCGAAAACAATACTTTAGACTGTTTCACTTCAAGTTTCAACTTCTCTACTATTCCATTTTGGCCCCTGTAAATATTGCGACCAAATCGTCCTAATTTGAAGACCTATTCCTTAAAAGGTGGCTATCAATCTGTTAGTGTTAGGTCATATCGTTCAAAAAATGCGCAGACATTTAAGGGGATTGTGAGAAAGGTAAAGATGGTGGCTTAGTCGAGTTTGTTTCGTGCGCAAGCTAGTTCATCACCTGCTGCTTTTATAGTCTGCCAGCACGAGCCGGGCGGAGAACCACTCGGCCTGTATGGACCAAGATTTAGTTGTAAACAAGAGGCAAGCGACACCCCCGGCCTGCCGACGAACTATGAAAGCAGCCACTGCCTTATCTCATCATCATGACTGTAGAAGAAAAGGTTCAAAAAGTGAAAAGCAGCAGAGCACCCCAAATCAATGTGGAATTTTCAAATGGAGTGTCATAACGGGCTGAATTTCGCCAAGAGTTGGATCAAAATTTGCAAGGTACGGCGTTTTCTATGAGTAATGTCGAAAACTGAGTGATAAGGAAGAATTGGCAAAAGAAAGAGTCGAAGTGGCACCCATAATGTTCACTCTGCCCACGAAAAGTAGGTGGATGAAATCAAACGCCGAATGGTGGAGTGATAGATTGGATCATTGTTAAACCTCTTATAAATGGGATCTCCGCTACAACCGTAGGCCGGATATGTCCAGGGAATTAAAGACAGCCAGGGAAATGGTAACAATCTTTTCCGCCACAGAAGTCATCCGCAACTTCTCAAGAGGATATTGGTTTCAGCAGGCCGAGCTCACCATCAGAAGTCACAGGCATACGGTTTGCGTGAATGTAGATGAGTAGGCGTCTGGAGCGACTTACACAGAGTCACTTATCAGCACATGATGTTTAGGCCACTCTATTCTAAAAAATACCATCACCGATGGAAACCTGTTTTTTTGACGATAATAACGATAGTTCGATGGTAGCACGGAATGATGAGAAGACAACCAACATCGATGACAGTGACGAACCCATATAGCACGATTTGTGCACAAAACCTAGATTCAAACGCCGTATTCGCGGGCCTCCTAAGGTTTTGGTCAGCTTAAGGCAATTGTTAGTGGTAACTATCGGTGGCAACGGCAGCCTCAACAGCCTTATCCGAACTTGTTGGAGAAAGGGAGTGATTATAACTCGGATGGCAAGTGGACGCTAGAAATGGGTCACTGATAGCCTGAATGAATACCAGAATATTTAATTTTCATTTCATTTGTTGCTCATTTTATAAGTCCTGTTATTATTCGTAGGTATTTGTTCTTTGTCTCTCCCATGATTTCAGATTTCTTAAGAATTCAACCCCTCTTCACAACGTCTGAATTATTTCCAGACAGTCCATTCTCTTAGAAACAGTCTCTCCAAAATTATCAATGAATGCTTTTAGCTGCAAACGAACGATACCTGGGTGGTAATGAACGACCTGAAGCGGGACGCTCTTTATTCCCTCTACGTCATGGCAAGCGAAAATGGAAAGACGAGTCGAAGCTCTTCCGTAGTCACCGTACTTGCACAACCAGGTGAGGCAAAAATCTTGTTTTAAGCAGAAATCGAACTCAACGCGCAAAGCAGTTTTGTAACAACCCGATCCCCTCGAATTTTATCCTCGATTTAAGGTTTGTGTTTGAGTAACCACCTTCAAAGAAATTTCCTGAATAGGTGGAACGGAATTGGAAATGAGAAAGTAATTCCAATATGCCATGTTTCATGACTTAGTCAGTGAAGGGAAGCTTCTAGGAACTGACCTTAATGCGTCCATCGGATGGCTTCGCTGTTCAGCGTATTTCAATCCTTCGCGCCTTCCACTTAACGTTCTCCATTTTCTTATGGCGCAACGATGCTCAGAGTAATGAGGTTAAAAAAGGCATTGCTCGTAAGAGGCCGACTTAGAAGAGCACTTATGATAGTATTGGAGCTGATGTTTATGGTCAGCTCCCGATTTTCGGACCTCCACTTCCATTGTTAGCAGATCAGCCTTCATCAGGTTCAAGGTTGTCAAGGTGAAGGCGCAGGAAATGAGAGCTGAGCATCAGCTTTAAGCCTGGCATTGGTGCCTTTTCTGATCTCACATGAACGAATCTTTCTTTCCTCTTCCCTTTGATCGTATAAGACAGTGGCAGTCACAAAACCTCCATCTACTCAATCGTGATGTGAAGAATGATGAGAACCAAGAACTCTCCCAAGAGTAGCAAGCATGGTGGTTCTGAGCCTTGAACGTAACAATGGGTTGATTTTTACGCTGCTGACGAAATCGCTTGTGCCGTTCGAACTGTCCTTTTTGAACGTAAAACCTAACAATTTTTAAATCGTTTTAGATTTGCTTGGATTACCCGAACCTATCGTCAAAATCACTCCGGATCATCTCGACGGCATCTACTTGCAAAACGACAAAATTACCATCAATTGTTCAGTCCCAGTCGACGTTGTTAAGGGTCATCTGAATATCGACCTCAACGCGGGAACACATTCTGTGAGTTGCTTCTATGAATTAAGGCCAGTAAAAGTAGACTCACCATTTCACTACGTAAGCTTCATAAATAAGCACTTTAGGTGTTCTAACTTTGAACATGACAGTCAAGAGTAAATACTAATAATACCGACCTTATTGTTTAGTTCGGGTATTCTTTAAAAATAAGATTTTTGGTGGCTTTAGAGCGCAAATTGACTACGTAAGTAAAGATGATGCCAAAATGAGTTTATATCTCCTGTTCGCGTTTTTCTTTTCAATAAATAAGCTTCACTAGCGAACATTATTGACTGAGCTTGCTATGTATAAATACAGTATTCACTAAATAGAACATTATTGAATGTAGGAATTGAAATGATGCTGGTGTAGTGGATTCATGCTCCATTCACAATCAGCGAAATGTTTTGTTAAGTCAGTTACAAAAACCGATTGTAGGCAAGCAACGACCACGGAGTTTCGTGGGTGGCCGAAGAAGTCGAAGCAGATTCTTCAATCGACACGGTCACTTGTGCCGTTACGGATACCGACGGTCGTCAAAACGTTGCTATGAGACACTTGCTTGTGAAGTGTGAGTATTTCCATCTATCTTGAGATTTTTTTACCACGCTTTCTATTATATTTCCACGACTTCAGTTGGCCCGGTTGCCAAGATGGACAAGGAGAAGGTGCGTGCGTTCGACGATCAATCGGCCGATCTCAGCTGCACGGTCAAGGTACGGTTTGACGAGTGGTTTCATGAACTAGTCATCGATGAAGGCGACTGATTAAGGGTTTCCCGTCACCAGCGATTCGTTTTGAAATCGATGGCAAGGCAGCTGAAGGAGAGACGAGGGTGAAAGTTGTGGCCATGAATACCTACAGAGCGACGTTGCATGTGAGCAGTCACTTTAAGTTGGATACGCACCGCCTCTTCTAATCTCTGTTTCAGCTGCGAAATGCCAAGGATAAAGCTGGCGTTTATTCGTGTATTGCCGAAAAAGATGGCAGCCATTCTGTCGATACCGCCGAGGTTGTTAACCCTTTGCTTTCTGCTTATTTTCTGCTTTCTATCGACTTTTTTATTACTTTGTGAACTTTATTGACAATGAAACATTATGGTTCCTTTTCAGTTGATCATTTCTCGTGAACTGCTTCCTGTCAATCCCAGACTTATCTTGTCGTGCTGCGAAGACGAGCATATCGAAGGCGATTGTCTGCAGGCTTGCACTATAGGAAAGGTAGCATTCCAAAATTCTTTCGTCTTCCGAATAATCAGAAAAATCATGCGGCTCAGGCACCTCCTTCCGTCGGAAACTGCTCACAATACGCTGCAAGTCTACTGAAATGCGCAACTGACTTCGTTGATCATAGCGATTGCTGTACTGTCAGAGGAGTTTCGAGTAAATGCCTGCCGCTGTGTTCCGGTAAGATTTCTTTGATGTTCAAGGCGTTTCTAAGGCTGAGAAAAATCAAAAGTGTAACTAGCAATTTAAGAAAGAAGGCGTTAACTAATTGCAGGAGATTCTTTTTCGACCGACGTAGATTGCACTCCGTTCGCAGTCACGATCATGGAATGTTTTGTAAGGGGTCATGAAGGAAGTCCGCAACCGGTGCGGAATGTCGAGTACGAAGTGACTAGAAAGGGCGTCCTCAAGGTGGGATCTTTTCAGATTGGATTTTTTGTTGTGATTTCCACTTACCCTAAAATTCCATAGATAAGAGTGGGTGAACCTACCGGTGAAAAATGAATTGGAAAAAATCGAAATTGAATGCAGTCACCCCTCTAACTTGATGGATGGATGAATTAAACTTCGAAGAAGAAGTTAAGAAGAAGCTCCGCCCCTCAANTTGAGGGGCGGAGCTTCTTCTTAACTTCTTCTTCGAAGTTTAATTCATCCATCCATCAAGTTAGAGGGGTGACTGCATTCAATTTCGATTTTTTCCAATTCATTTTTCACCGGTATTTTCACCCGCTCTTATCTATGGAATTTTAGGGTACTATGTTGTTACGTAAGTAATGTCGTTAGTTTTTTCAAATCCTATTTTTTCCCATGGGATCTTATGGCTGCCATCTAATTTTATACTATTCGAAAGGTATTTACCTACACTCCAAAATTGTTTGTCAGGATTTGAGAAAAGTGTTGTGTTGAGTTCCACTTTTGCAAAGCAGGAAGTCGAGAACGTAGAACTTCCCCAAATCGACGAGCAACTCTATATTCCTTGGCAAAAAGTCAGCTAGTGATGTACCATGAACTTGGCCTCGACCTTTTTGAACTTTTCGGTTTTCCAGCAAACCCTACTGTGTTTTTAAATTGACTATCAAATCAGAGATTGAAGTCTGCAAAGCCTTGGCACCATTAGAATGTTGTTAGAAGACGTATTGATTACATTGATCGAGTTCTAGAGAAACTAGTGCCAGAAAACTAATTCTCAAAACTATGTCTCCATTTTTGTCAACCTCATCACGTAGGCTTGAATTAGGACCTAAATAACGGTTGAAATGATAGCGAAGAGATTTTTTGAATGATAAAAAAACACCTTCGAACAATAACCAAAGGTATCAAGCGAAAGAACGCAAGAGGACGGTTCTGTTTGAAAGGACCCTAATAGCTTCCTATTCGAGCGGAAAATCAATTTCGATGAAAAAAGAGCGAGGGCTCGTTGTTCCTCCTAGTAGGGAAAGTTCCGAATCGATTTGATCGGTTGACTTCTTGCAATGGGACATAGAGGTTGATTCAGCCCGTTTGGCTCCGAGTAGTCTAGACCTACCATTTCACAAATCCAACGTTCAGCCGGACCATATCATTACCTGGAGCTGTTTGTAAACCTGAATACCTTCCGAGTGATGCACGATGTAATTTGAGAGCTCGGAACTCATAGGATAAATCCCACACTAAAAACAATGTTCCTATGTAACAACCCAGTAACTACGGCTCGACTTATTTTAGGCTTTATTTAAAATTGGTTCTTGTAGGTGACGTGGGATGACAGTGATGCTGGTGACACTTACCGCTACTATGCAGTGTACTACAAGAAGAGAGATGAAGAAGGTGAATATAAGGTAAGTGCAGGCGGACATCGGTTTTCTGTACAGCCAGATATCAGAGCAGTCCAACTCTTGACGTTGCTTCAGATGGAGAAACTCACGACGCGTTCCGTGGAACTGAATATCGAGCCTGATACCGCGTATGACGTTGGAATCATCTCTGCGAACGCATTCGGCCACAGTCCACTGGTTTTCCTAGACGTGCCGTCCACAAGCGTTGGTAAGTTTTCAGCTTTATATGTTTTGAAAAGTTGGATTTAAAGTCAACCCTTTAGGGAAATCAAAGTCATCTTCGTCGGGCGGTTCGTCAGCTTTCTTCATACTCCTGCTCCTTTTATGCTGCGGATTCGTCATTATCGGTGAGCACCTACTGGTCAGGGGTTTTCGTGCCAGAACTGAGTGTCTTTTTTGCAGGAATCATCTATCTTGGAAGAAGACGAGATCTGCCTGCACCGTTCGGAAAACTCATTCGACGGCAACAACCTGCACGAGGACATCCAACAGTTGCCTTCGAGAACCCCGCTTACGGTAGGGCTTCCTTACATTCCTATACACATCTTTTATTTTGCATTAGCTTATTGCATGCGTGCGTGCCGCTGTTTTTTCGTTTCGATTACCCAAAAATTGAGGATCCGTGAACTCTGTTGTTCTCACACATGGTAAAGGCATATCTATTAAACAACATTCTCTTATACATTCACATACACATATGCATTTTTTTCTCATTACTTAAAGCAGTGCAATAGGTTAGATACAAAGTGGCCAAAGGGCCAAAGGGAACATGCGATATGTGTGGTGCGCTAAAAAGAAAAAAGTGAGCCAGCTAGCTCTTGGGTTGGAGGTCGCCACTAAAGGCATGCACCGAAGGCAAGAAAGGGTATGTCCAACAGCATGAGGCGATCGGAGGTTTAACTTCTGTCTTCCAGTTAAAATTTCCTTGCTTAAAGATCTGAATCGGATCACTTTTTCATTTTGGCGCTATCTATCCACATTGCATTTTGGAGATGCTTTTGTTCCTCACCCATCATTTGTGGGTGCTAATACCGAGGGCGCACATTGATCGATATCTAGTCAGCGATATTTTAACCTCTGTGGTTAAGAATAGCTGCAGTGAGCCCATTAAAAAGTCTAGAGTGTGGTGATATCGCTTACCCTGACCGATCCGATTTTCGGTATCCAGCGGGTCAGCATAAAACCGGAGGCACCGCTAGCCAAACATAGTTGGCTACCCAGTAGGTTCATTGACTTCAAGCACTTCAATCAAGGAGCCAAGTATGGCGAAGATGTTGTGCCGCGTGGTATCCCAATAGCTGGAACATTCCCTGCTACAATTCGATGACGAGCCTTCGGTTTTCTTAGAAGCTATCATGTAAATGGTCAGGATAACACTTATTATCCTTTTTCAGTGTCTGGTCATGAAGTAGAGATTCGAGGCCTGGGTGGAGGTGGAACGGCGAACGGCGAGGCTGACTGGCAGAGTCAGGACCTACAACCAACTACCGGACCAGAAGAATACCGCAACGGCATGCGATATGCGAAACTGGAATCGGCGTAAGCCTCGCTGTATTCCGGACAGATTTGTGTTCACTTCCATGAAGACCTCTTACGATTTTTTCCCTCATAATCAGCTAACACAGAAGAACGTTCCCTGTATTCAAAATTCTCAGTCGTGTATATCATTCACGAGGTAAGCCTTCAGATCTTACCGAAAAATCTCTGTTATTTTCTATGGATTTACATGGATATTTATTACTTACGCTCAATATTGTTGTATTTCGCTCTCTGATCTATTCGGGGTTGGAGGGCCCGTTATGTTTAGTCAGTTGATTTCCTTGTTAGTTGCGACAACTACGGTAGCACAACGGGTTTTCTTTGTGTGTGTTTGTGAAACGTACGCTATAAAGGAATGAATTATTTAAATTTCGTCTAATCAAGCTGAATTACTATTTGCAGTGGTAGCCTATAATGCTGGAGTCATCTAAAAAAAGTGTAAGCTCTGAAAGTCTACGGATTTCCTGACACCGAAACCCGGACGTGTCCCTGGTTGGACTTATGGTTACGGCTGTTCACCCTTTTTAAACCTATGCAGTCCATGTCATCACGGGTTTGCCCGAGACCGCTTCCAGTGCGCCATATACATACTTGGTGAACTCACTTGGCTGTCTATTTTCTTCCCATCCCACCATGTGTACCATAGCGAGAAATTCTGCGAAATAGGCCTAGTGAAAACTGCAGCCTGATGGAAGTGGACCAGTCCATGTCTATGTTCTGTGAGTAATAAATTGAGAAAAGATACAGCCACAGATGTTGGGTTTCGTTTTGCCAGTGAAATTCTTTATCCCCACTGCTTGGATAGGAAAAAGTGCGAACATAGCTGCATCGCTATATGCTAGAGGCAACGTCGTTTTGGAAATCTGGCTGCCGGCCAAATATGAGTCCTTCCCAGCTTTACTTTCATTTCTGTAAACCTAAATCATCCTCTTTGAATTGACCGCACTCAAATTCTCATGCAAAGGAATGAATAGCTCCCGAGATAGCACAATTTACTGATACAGTTTTACAACCTTGGTTCGTGATACATGATAAGAGAATGGAAGAATTGGCATTGGGTATTCATTTTTGTCACTGATCAAACATCAGTATGCGATTGGAAGTAGTGAATGATGCCGGCACAGCCAGATTTGAAATCGAGGTAAATGTTCTACCTTGCCAAAATTTTTCGAGGCCACTCTCAGGAACCCCACGCGTAGTTCGAAAGAGGATGAGCTGGGAGTAAAGGTCGACGGCCGCTACTTACATACCTTCCGCTCAGACGACATCGTGCTTGTAACATCGAACATTGAGCAGGTGAAACGATACAGGCTAAATTCGCCAGCACTTGTGGAGAGATCGGGTTCGGTTGAAACCAACAAAGACGGAAACAGTTTTCATGAGAAACAACGAAACGGAACGATCATCTCTGGATGCTCTTGTCATGTGTATCTGTATCGAAAAGTTACGTGATGAGCATCGCAGTTTCGGAGCTGAGCGAAAAAAACGTGCGGCGTAGGGACATCCAATAACATTGGGAGAGTGTGAAGGAGACAACGAACAACTCAGCTGCACGCTGGCATTTTCGACATTGCAGTCCTTCCTGCATTGACATGCTCCTCAAAGATTTGGATAGACAAGCATTTGGTCAGATTCATTCAACGCGCTGTGGAAATAGCTATACTCGGGGTCTCTCGTGGAACACAGTGCAGAGAAGAATCTGGAGCTCCGACTCCCCCAACGAACGAAGTTCAGGGATTGTTTACGCCTGGAAATCGAAGATCGGGCGGACCGGAAACTTTATACGATACTGTGATGCTGGATCAGGGCGGTTACTGACTGTGCTGGATCCCTCAGAACGAAGGAAGTCAAACGAAACCAGGATGGCCGCCAATGCGATGGTTAGTTTTCTTGACGAACGAATGTCTGAACGAAAAGAATGCTATGCCTCGCGTCCCTCGAGCTAGAACAATCCACTGGACTACTCTGGCTTGCGACAGGACGAATGGAGCCGTCACGAACGCCCGCTTGAGGCTATCGATAGTCATCGGGACTGCGCAAGACACAAGAGAGGCTTCCAATAATGGGATCGGTTCTCTCTTTTTCCCCCCGTTTTAAGAGCTTTTTGAAGAGCTGCGTTCAACAGGCATTTGATGGGAAAGTTACAATCGCCTTAAGAAAATCAGAGGAAGGTGTCATTATCAGGGAATTTTTTTCAGGTTAACAAAGAACTCAAACTGAGTAGCCTTATACATCTGGTCACTCTAAGCTGGGGTACGTCGGAACCGGCATGCGACTTCATTTTGTTAACTAACGAAAAAGAATTCACAACTGACGACATTGGCACTCTGGAGGTACCTCGATATATTTTATCATTTGTCGCATTTTACTAGATTCTGTGTATTGAGGAGTGCGGTATAAATGATGGCTCTACTATGAAGCTCAAAAGAAGGGAAAAATTGTCTGACCCTACAGCCTCAGCCCTGTCCGTGGGGCGCAATGATGACTTATGTTGTAAGTGTGGAGACGAGAGGGAAATATTGCCATGCGTAGGGTTTGAGAGCGATTACAAGAAGTTTTCATAGCCAATGCAAACATCAAGTTATAGGTGAAGGCATGAAGACATCTCCTGAAGAGATGCTGAAGACCAGCACCGTGTTGTCGAAGAAGTGGCAGATGTTGGATCGGTTGAGAACATTGAATATAATCTTTAATTTAAACTTTGTTTAAGCAACTTAGGTGTGTAGAGGATTACAGAGAGCGGCTACCGCATTCCCTGAGTGTTTCACAAAAACTCCACTGTTGTACCTACGGTGCTTCTTGAATGGGAAAGAAGTGGTTGCATTAGTTGACACAGGTTTGGCAGTATTATATAATGTCTAACTCTTTGGAGTTCCAATTCATCACTTGTCTAGTGCCCACCCAATCCCCAACCTTGGATCCGGCTTGACTGAAGTTTTGTCAATTAGAGCGTAGCGAGCGTTCGAGAAAATTCCCTCTAGCTTCTCCTAATGTGAAGTATAAGCTTTAATCGCCGTCCCAGAAGATTCAACAACATTCCCATAAACTGGGAGGACATGCCCTTATTCGTATCATAATGCCTTTTTGTGAGTGCTAGCTATTTTTCAGTTTTAGAGGTTAATCTTTTAAAGAAGAAACTACTTATAACTCGTTTTACACTTAGCTGGGAATATGGAATATTACCCACCATTTCTACACGTGTGATTATTCTTTTGCGACTTTTCTGATATTTCAGGGGCTCAGGCATCGATTATTTCCATGGATGCAGCAAAGAAGTGTGACATGGTCGATGCTATTGATGACAGGTTCAGTGTGACGGCAAGTGGAGTTGGAGGCACACGAGCATCCCTGGGTCGAATCCTTGCAAGTAGTTTATTCTGAGTCGATTTGCTTTCGTAAGGAGGCTAGTGCGTGGTTGCGAGGGAGTAGTCGTTACGGCTGTGTATTCCCTGTATATGGAAATTTTCTCAGAAATATTTTTCTATAGCTACTGTACGAATAGAAGGAATGGATATATTGTGTTCATTTGATGTGTTCGCTTCTGACGTACAAGATACCGACGTCATTCTCGGCCTTGACACACTTACTAAAAATCATGCCGTCATCAGCATATCGGTTAGTGGCTGTCTTTTATCCATTCTATTAGCTTGAGTCATAAGTCCTCGAACAAAATGATAGCGATGACTTGTAGAGATCATAACTCGGGAAAGAGGAGACGAAAATGGACTCGCGTGGCACTGTTTGACAGAGTATGAAAAGCTCTTCAAAATACATGCTGATAAACACACTCAACTGTTTTCTTGCTGCAAACAAATTCTTTTTTCAACTGACCAAGAACCCGCGGAGATCGATAGACGTATGAAGGAAGTTTACAAGAAGGTTGATCTTGCTAGATGCACAATTTACAAATACACACGAAG
>UZAF01016349.1:0-21035 GCA_900617895.1 Haemonchus placei | reverse complement strand
GTATTCAGTGTGACGGACACGCTTTTGCGCCCGTAGTTGCCACTCTTTTCACTACTTCGACTCACCGCCTGGCCACTACTGCTAAGGGATGTAAATTTAGTTATTACCACTCTTTTATATGTTTGCTTCGGTGTATTTCCTTCATTGCACTACCAATATAGTTTTACAGTAATATTATCAGCTATTATAATTGATCGCACTGATCAATAATCAATGTTATAGGCACACATAAAAACGTTAACAATATAATTTCAACATATAGTAGACCATTATAACAATAGTTTTAGTATCGCAACCATGCCTTCTATGCATGCTCTGATAAGCCTTCTATGCATACTTTGATCATGACCGTGGTTTTCGTGTTGTATGTACTTTTTGTTGAGACTGCTACTGCCTTAGATGTACTCATTTTATATCAGCTATTTTACCTGTTCTGCAATTTGGGAAAGCCATCACATGAATTTGTTGTCGCGTACTGCAAGGATCGGTCTGAGGGTTCGCCGGGCATGCCGACGCCTGTAGGTCACCGTCGCAATTGACCCCCTACAATCAACATGATCGCGCGGGAATCACGCGTCACAACAAGGTTGCTCTCGTTCAACTCATCTCTATCTCATCTGTTTTGGCTCTCTCCTTTATCACGCGACGGCCCCGCAGGGCTTCGTCCCTTAGAATATCTCTTGCTCAACTGCATTCTCATCCCACTCACTATGTCTCCACCGAGGATTTCGTGAGTTATATGTGATGTCATGACTTCGATGGTTCTTCGATGGCTGATTCTCTTTCTGCCTTTTTTCCTTCACATTGAGTTTGGTTCTTGCATATCGCACCGAATGTCATTACTTCGTCCGGTAAACTGTTGGATTAGATGTCGAATAAAGTTGTGTATAGTTAAGGGAAAAATATACCCGTCTAGCTGCGGCCTAAAATAATATAGGTGCACGGGGTAGAATCACTGAAGCACGACATATTTGGTTGTGGCATTGTTTGTGGGTTTGTTCGCTACAAATACTATTGATACTAGTTAACTTGCAAAGTTTAAAGTGTTTTGGATTAACTTAGTTCGCAAAAATTGCAGGATATGTATTATATAAGACCGATATTAAAAAGTACAATGACCATGTGGCGCGTGATGAGGAAGTCTTCATTAGTCAGTCAACCAAGAGAGAAGACAGAGATCAGTGACGAAGCCCTTAGGCCATCATGTGGTAGACCACGTCCTAGAATAGATATTTTTGGTCTGCATACTTCGGATGACGAAAATGAAGAGCATTCCGAATATCAAGGCTCTACTAGTGGTTATTGATTATGATAATTTTCTTCTTTTTACCCTCATTTCCGCGCATTTTTCCATTTTTTGAGCGCGAAAAACATTCGGGGTACTAATGTACAATTACTATTTCCGTTTCGTATTTCCTTATTTTGTCTTAACACTCGCGAAGAGCGCGCGTTTTGCGAATGCGTCCTCCGCGGACGGGCGTCTTTTACGCTGCACTTGTCGTAGCAGCCCGCCATATGATATGATATTATGTGATCCGCCTCCTCTGCAGAAAATGCAAGTATGAACGACTGGTTACCTCGTGTGAAATCAACAAGCACAAAAACTGACCAATGAATATTTGAAACGCAATTGGCATCAAAACACAAGGCAAGTAAGATGTAGGATAACAAAAAATACAAATGCAAAAAGAAAGTAAAAGCGAAAAATTGGAAAGAAATACAAAAAAACTGTCAGTACGACATATGAGCAAAAATTACGATAAGTATTGGGACACCAGTATTTTGTAGTGAGCGTATGATTTGGGTGCCCCACGCTGCCTCACAATTCTATTGAACTCCATACCAGCGCGGTGATAAAAAATTGGCTTTTATAGTCAGCTTTTGGTCGAGGAATAAAGACCTTGACACTTCCGTCACGAGTACGAGGGTCGCCTGAGGAAAGAATTTGTGTTTATCTACGGAAACCTCGCCAGTAATAGTTTGTATAGTAAGATCGAGTCATGTTTTTCTTTCATTTCTCAAGCGTCTGGAGGCGGATAATCATCTCATTTTTAATCGCGCTGTTAGGTATTTTCGCATAGTCATATCCATGGACTCTAACCACAACTTTCTGGTAAAGCAATTTTGTACTTTTTCAAGAGCCTTGATTGAGGATATTTTGTGTGGAGAGTATATAACAGTCTCACACTCGAGCAGTGGGCAAATGTTCGTTCTGTATGAAACTAGAAGAACCTCAGTGTCTTCCCAGGCAAAGGCCTTAAAAAAGTATCCTTGTTGGTAGCCTTGCTGACAATCATGCTCACATGTTCGTCAAAACAAAGCTTACGACAAGTAATGAAACCCAAATCTGTAATTTTATCCTGAATATGTAATGCTTTGACGTCTATATGGTAGGAGCTGCACCAACTGAGAGATTGGTGTAGAATAAGATCCTTTGTTTTATAAACTGACAGAGGAAGATCCCAAATCTCGGACCATTCGCAGACAATATGATAGTATTTCGCAACTGGGCTGAGAAAACACATCACCAATAGATACAGTAATTATTCATATCTGACCATAACAATTGAAAGCGATGGAATTATCACACAGATATATAACAAAACGGATTTTGGTTTCAAGGTTAACAGATTATCACAAAAAATTCTAACATTCCAACTAATAATAGAGCTTCAGTTGTTTATACAAAATGTCTCAGCAAATACTTGTAGTGATATTACAACATATGTTTCTAACATTAAAATTTTAGTTAAAATTTCGATAGATATTGGATATACTAAAGAGTTCATCTTAGCTAATATAGTAAGGAGTATACATAAAAACAAGTTTATTACATATAAGTTTTCCTTTCAATATAACTATGAATACATATATAGGCTCGGTAAAGAAATTGTAGAAATTAAATAATGAGCATGCTAATTATATAATATTAGGTTTCTTTATTAATAATAACATTTATGTTATTACTACTATTTATGTCATTCCTGGTACATATACAAGTAATAGTGTGCAACAGTACAACTATACATGGGTACATATTCACGTGGGTACTATTACATTCGGTTCATTTATATATACATTTATATACACCCTTTTGAACAAAGTTAGGAGTTTAAATTCTCTATCAAATCAAAGAACATGCCTAACAACGTATATATGGGGGAATGTGAATTAATGTATACACATTACCGTAGTATTATTATACATAAATACAATTACAGGGATGTTGTTTATATTAGTTCTGCTTTATATAAGGAGGTCCAATGATAGCATGCCCTTATAAATCTGAGCATCACACCTACAATGGCAGGCGGTTCTAGTATAATTTTAGGCCTCCAATAAAGATTGCTAGTTATGGTTCACACTTACCACATATCATGTTCTGTTGTTTAATTTACTTGTGCCTTTGCCTTCATAACTTTATTATTAATGTAATTATATTGTTAGTTGTTCTATAGCGGAGTTGACTCTTACTAAGTGATGAGTCACGGGGGTCAACTCCATTTGGTGATTCGTCCGAGTGAACGTGGCGATACGGATCACCTCTGTTTCTTTTTATACTCGTATGCACCATCTTTGAGCAACTAGTAGCACTGTTTTCTTCCCTCTCGGTCTTCAGCCCAGTCAATGACCTTGTAATATTGTACGTCATCAGCAAAAATCTTGCAGTCACTTACCCAAGTAATTACAGAGCTGAGTTCAAAGGTATACACTTATGTTGAACAACTAGGGAGGTAGGACGCCACCTTGGGGGACGCCGCTAGTGACATCCATGCGTGCCGAATAAGAGTCCTTCACACGAACTCGAAACGTTCGACTGGTGAGAAAATTTCGCAACCTCTCAAGTAGAGTATCATGGATACCCACACTCTCCAGCTTATGGAGAAGTTTACTGTGGGGCACTTTATCAAAAGCTTTCATGAAGTCAAAACATTTGCATGTCAACCATGTCAAGAGACAGGATCGAGGCTATTTTGGCAATCCTGCACCTCCGTAACATCTAACAAAAGGATGAAATTGAACGACTTTTCATGATTAGAGCAGTGCCATAGAATTTCAACGAGGTATCGACATCCACTGTTATTCCTATGAACGTAGCTATTGCTGAGCCGATCGTATCTTTTCGAGGGCGCTTGACGTTCGGGAATCATATTCCCCACAGGAAGATCAAAATTGGAATCAAATTGTTCAAATCGTGCGTTAACGGTGGATACATCTACCTAACTGGGATTTATTCTGGAAAAGTTAATGACATTGAAGGGAGTGTCGCGAAAAACGTGGTCATGCGTTCGATGTATGATTTGTTGTATTCTGACCGAAGAGTTTCCTGTGACGATTGGTACTTTTCAGTCGGTCTAATTCGAAAATTTTTGGAGAGAAAAGCGGACTTCGTGGGAACTCTTTGCGAGCAGAGGAAAGGAGCTTCACCCTTCCTTCTTTATCCTCTCTATAGCAGAAACCATCAACATCGATGCTGCATGGGGTCAGCTATTGCTGCTTTGTGGCTCTCTTAGCGATAAAAGTTTTTGAATAGGAACATGTCAAAGTAAATATTTTTTACAATGAGCTTGCCTCATTTGGATTTTGCCGTTCTCCATGACCTTCACTGCGGCGATCCACCAAAAAAACCGACTGTCCCTTTTTGTTGATCAGCTTATCGCACACTTTATCGTATCGTACTTTTCATTTCCGGCCTCTTTGCCTTCGGATTGACAGACTTGGTGGCTTCTAATATTTCCTGTAGGAAGCTGAGTCTTGTAAAGCTCTACCTTTCGAGAGAGCTTATGTTTTTCTTCAAATTTACCTCAGATAATGACTCAACTCCGAACCCAAACAAGCCAGAACGATTCTTCCTTGTTTCTCTTGGAAATGGCTCAGAGTGTCCTCTATTTGGAGTTTCTTCTACCGCTTTATGCGGCTACCACTACCAAGCCCTCCGCTCCAATCATTCTCTAAATTACAGGAGATACTTGAGTGCTACGTTTGCTAAAGGGACCTGTGCTGCGGCGGATCCATATCTTCGCTAGGCGGAACTTTTAAATCCTTGATAGTTATAAAGCATACAGTCGATTTATGTATGCCTCCCTTCACTACTACGGTATATCTTTTCGATCTCCCCTTCTGCGAAAGACATGGGGGCGGTTGATCGTGAGCTGCAGCCAGGTTTCCATACTCTCTCCTTCTTCGTCTCTGACCAGGAAATTCAGTTGATCAAAGCGGCCAGAGGAAAAGTCTTCTTCTTCGAAAAGCACGGAGTGAAAGTAGCGTCAGCGTCTGCGTCAAAGAATAGCAACAGTGTAAGGCCTCGAGAAAGATCTCCTATTCTCCTGCCTGCTCATTCTGGACCCATTCGTTTACTACCATTACTACTATTCAGATCACAGGGTATTGTTGGGCAATTCCCTTTGAGAATTGACTTAAACATCGATAAAAGTGGTATAGCATTACTTTTTTGCCAACTGACGTGGTTGGAGGGAACACAGCTGTTGTTGCAGTACTTCTTTTCTGTGCCTATCCTTCATTCCGATCCTATTGCTAATTGGAACAGAGTTGTCGTGCCGTTTGGACGACTTAAAGGACGGCCTGGCGTGGCGCGCCCGTAGTCCCGCCAGGAAGGCACCGTACGTTGCAGAGAGCTAGAGTTGGCCACGTGGCAGCGGACTCTAGCCAGCGGCGATTGCGTCATCATTCGTCGCCGTCGTCAACGCCGTAGCCGCCTGCCTTCACCATCTCCAGTGTCGTCAACATCATCGACACAGCTTCCGATGGGTTCATAGCAACACACTATTGCCATCTTCAAGTGGTGCCACTGCTGCGCAGTATGGAGCAAGATAGAAACACCCGTATAGATGGTCCGCAGCAACCAGGGACCTTGGAGCCGCACCGCCGAAAGGAGGTGGGGTGACTTGGATGGGCCGGATGAGGATGAGCTTAGATCGTACCCAGACCGTAGGTTAAGTGTGGTTATATTTGTATATATTTTCATATCCTTTTCATAGTGCTTTTCATATAGTAATTCCTTTTCACTTATTAGTACTTATAATCGTTCTTTTCATACCATACGTAGTTTACTATGAATAGTGTATTTTACAATGTGCGCTGGTAATACGTAGAATGTCAGTAACATCCGTTTATATCGCAGGCATTCTCAGACGCTGGGATGTCCTACGTAGGTCATGGTAAGACCGTGCGCCCAGCGCCCGAGGGAGCTCTACGCTGGGTTAGCAACCCCCGTAGCGTACTGCGGCGGTAGTACCAGCCCGTAGGAGCTCGCATGGCAGACTGGGGCAAACTCACGCCTACCATGTCCGTATGGCAGTTGAATACGACCATGGCGAGCGGGCAGAGGATGCCGGTCACCTAGCTCACACCGCCGCGGACGCCCTGTCGAGCAACCACAGATGCGGATCGGCCTCAGAGGGACGTCACCGACGCGCGACAAGAGCCCTTAAGGGCTCCATAGTTGCTGTGGCCGTGAAATTTCGTTCGTGCTTCTCCATTCTAAGTTTGACACCCTCCTAAACGTCTGTGTTTTCGTTTTTTCAACGTGGCTTCTGAAGTCAAGATCTTATGTGTCCTGCGCCTCTTCAATTTAGCGACTTCTCGGAACTTTCCAGTAAATAATCCAATAGTCAAAACCCCAGCCACCTCCGGAGTCGACCTTGCTTTATGGTTAATTTGAGAGTTTGCACGTGTTTTTCGTGATGTCTCCGTCAGCCAGATTTCAGGCTAAGCCTGACGACCGCACCTGCAGTTCATTATGCAGTTTCCGTTTGCAAAGGTTCGCCCCTCTGAGGAACTCACTGCTTCTCCTTTTGTAGAAATGGGCCTACTCCTTCAATCACTCAGCTGCCCTCCCCAATCCTGTTTTTCAGTCAATCGCCGCATTAGCACCGAAATAGCTAAGAAGAACTTTACTTTTGGGCCTGACAGTGAACTCTTCATTGTCGGTCTGGCCCAAAATTAGACATTCAGAAAACATGTCGACCGCGCCATCGATTGAGCTCACTGGCAAATAGAAGCTAATTTAGTCTCAGTCGTCTATTACGATCTCGTTCACAACAGCTCAATGATAGGTTTAGGAGAAACCGGAATTCTTGTCGTCCTTTCATTCTGTGTGATCGCTAAAGTCTTCTCGCTATCAGCCGCTATTTGCATCTTCGTCGTGCTTGCTGGTTTACTAATTCGGTAATTTTCGAGGAATTTCTTATGGTCACTTTTGCCGATGTCGAATATTATACTATAGAGTTTCACAAAATGTCCCCCTGAGCTGCAAGAACCAGCTTGCATACCCACATGTCCTGTATACGGGATCTTAAGAAATGTCGCTCACATTCAAGCACCGCAAAAACAACGATTTCTATGTTATACTTCCCAGAGAAGGCAACCAGGAAATCTCCTTTTACTGTTTCTTAAGGCCTCTTCTTTGAGAAATGGACAGTTTTTTGGATTGTTTACTCTACAGCCATTAAATTGATTGAAATTCATTATCATTACACTTCAGAAAAGTATTTTTTGAAGTCATAGGCCATTAAATACCTCAGAAATCACAGGAAAAGCATCGGAATCAACTGAATCCAATTACCCACAAGGATGGCGAGTTATGAACAAAACCTCGTCCTTGGATGGAGCTCATACCCAAATTTGTGCTTTGTGTGCACCAAGCTATTTATCCCTTTCACTACCGAGATCCCACTTACCATCGTCCTCTTCGTATTCACTGCGATATCTATTTGCTCGACCTCATGAATTGAGATAGTACCTCTAGGAAAAATAAAATAAATAGGTTCTTCACGATAATGATAAAACTTCCAAAAGTTGAAAATACTACAGGATTTTATTTCTTGGTTGGTAAAATAACACGCTGTTGCGCTTGCACGTCAGCAACGTTGAACTTTCAGGCAATTAGCCGAGGGTAAAACTTACTGGGTGAAACGAGGCATTCCTGGCCCAAAGCCGAGTATTTTTACCGGGAACACCATCGATTATGAAGACGGATTGCATAAACTGGATGAGAAGTGGATCGCAGAATATGGAAATACCTATGGGTAAATTACCTTCGCTAATTTATGGAAAATGATGTTCTTGTCATGTGGATATGCAAATAAAACGGGATTCTTTATACTGTCTCTTCCCAGAAAAATGACGAAAGCAAGGAAGCTCAAGAGAGCATGCAATTCCCTCGCGACACCTGGGAATAGCTTCAGAGTGAAATTTCGACTTTCAAATTTTTCCAAGATACCAACAATGTCGATGTTCACCTAAATAGTCGTTGTTCACTTAAATAATCACCATGTTAAGGTGATTATAATAGTTCCGATTCCGAGTAGCCCTAACAATACTTCAAACTACTTCCACCCTTTCTTTCTTAGCCCTCTGTTAAATGTGAGGTAAATCTCAAGAGTCGATTTTCCCGTTATGGCGTAAGAGCGATGCATGATGATCCTATTATAAAGAAAATTTTGAAAGGAAAAACGATAAGTCTGAGGGTACAAGCACAACTTTTGGTGTTTGACTGTAACCGTCTTTGGGGCTTGACTAAAAGAATTATTTCTTCTTGTTACTCTTCCAACACTAAGGAATCGTTACTACAGCATGTTCCTCATGTCTTCGCCAGAGCTGGTTTCTTCTGACCTTGACATCCTAAGACAAGTGCTTGTCAAAAATTTTGACTGCTTCATGGATAGGACTGTGAGTTGATAGGATCTTTTACAGAGTTATAATACTTTAGAGGTTTTGTATGCTCAATAAAGTGCCAGATGCCTTACCACCATAGCCCGTGCTCCGAAAATGTTCTGTTCAGAATCTCCTGAACGTTGATCCTTCCGATCAGACTTCACTTCTAGCTACTTCGCTGGTATCCTTGAAGGGACAACAATGGTTCAGAGTGCGCAGTCAAGTGGCACCCGCGTTCTCCACAGGGAAAATCAGATTGGTGTGGTTTAGGATTAAAGTAAGTGAGACGAGCGAGCAAATGCATTCTTTCAGATGGTGCCCATATTCAACGAATGTTCGAAGATCTGTACTGCAATCATTGATCAATACGCACTAGATGGCAGACCAGCACCTATAAAAGAGTAATTGCTAAAAATGTCTATTTTGCCGTGTTGTCTTCCGGTTTCCATCTAATTAGATTAGATGGAATTTGAGCTACAACAATCATCAATGACTAATGGTTTTAAAGCGAACTCGTGATATTACCGTAATTGTTGTTGATTTCAGTATCATTACTCGCCTAACGCTTGACATGACGGCGAAATGTGCTTTCGGGTACGATTTTGATGTACAACACAATTTAACGTCACCTTTCTTGGAATTCGCTCGAAAATTCTCTGAGGTTGATCTCCGCTCTCCAGAAGTCGCTCTTATCAGTGAGTACACCCGAAATGAAACTCCATTACAATACCTTCACGTTGCCTTTCTGCTTTTCTTGGCCGTTTCACGTTTTCCTTGAAGGTCTTCAAACATTTACTGCTTGTCTTCCACATCACTAGTTTTATATTTCAAGTCTTGTTACTCTTACTACTATAGTTCGAAAGGAAAATTACTTTGGCTGAAAAGGGAATCATAGTTTTTGATTGACGAAATTGAACCGTTCACCGTAGTATTTTTGCTTGTCTTTCCCCTGCATAGCGGCACAGTTCACGATAGTTTTAAGGTACCCCTTTTTGTCGGAAGTATAGGTCGGGAATCGTTCATTGTAGTGAAGAAAGCGAGAATTCGCCGATTCGCCGATTCTGAGAAAAATAAGTCTTCTCAATAGAGGTTGGACGAGATTACCATAACGGGAATAACATGGAAGGGGTATTCGGACGTGATTACGGTTGTTGCAATTGCGCAAAGAGCTGGCTACATCAAGCCAGAACTGTACAGAGCTGCCTCTCACTGCCGCTATCGCTATGGGTCATGACGGGTGTGGTGCGATTCACGCGCCAATATAATGAGGTCATCGGACAAAACCCGCTAAAACATCATTCCTACCATCATAACGGAAGTTGTAAGAACTTATAAGTAGAATGAGTAAAGAATTGACCAACTATGCACGTTTACAGAAGGATTGCGTTCTCTAGAATCAAAAAATTTGAAGGTATTCTTATTTTGAACGTTTGACGAGTAAATTGTTGACCTATGAGGTGAATTCTCAATCTCGAAGGGGCTTTTTTGCTGTAGTAATGAGATTTGCTCTATTCATGGTGAAGCCGTGGACTACTGCAAGATTATTTGGTCCATATCAACAGAAAGGTACTGAAATGATGCTGCGTGCGCGAAGAGCCTAATGGGGTCACGCGTGATTCGCGCGCCCCCCGGGTCATGACAAGTTGTTTGTACTTCCTACACGGGTTCCTTTGTGACCTGTGCAATCTCTACATCTCGGTGAAACTCATCCGAGCATACACCCGAGCGAATACTTGAGCCTTTATAACGCCCTAACTGGGCCGTTTTCCGACATGATACCGCCAGATATGGTATATCAATCAAATTCATCCTATGGGGGAATCCCAGAAACCATTTTATCGTGAAGTGTGCCTTTAAGCAAAATTAGCCATTTTATCCGAAACGCTGGTACAGTACCGTTTCTGATGGATGGGTTAGACAGATAAGTGACGATGAAGTTGTTTATGTACCTCGGATTCAACTATAACTTCCTTCCTCATGAGGCAGTAACTACCTCTCTCACTAAATAACGTTTCTATATGTTTTGCACGACTCAATTTTATAACTTACGCATTCGGCTTTCTAAAACCGTATAGTTGGAATTGAAATATCGAAACCAACCTAGTTCATTTGCTAAGTTTGTTTTTCTCTGATCTGTTGTGAACTCCTGCCCTATAAATAGGCAACTTTGGGGGAATTGTTTTTACGTTAAAAAATCGAGTTCGCGTGAACTTCAAAGAGAAATTAATGACTTCCCGCACAGGTTTAGAATTCTTGGAGTCAGTTTCCAGCCTCGTTGTGCTCTGAACATCTGCTACTTGATGTTATTTTCCGACGTATTCACAAAATCCATTGGTTTTAGACCAAGTCTAATTTCAGTCTTGTTTCCTAACATCTGTGCAGCATTCCAAAGGATCACTGGTATTTCCATTCTCAATCATGCCGCTAACAAATTCTTCCTCGATGTATTGGAAAGGCTGTTCGACGACAGGAAGAAAGGAAATCAGTTGGTATGATGGCGAGTTAGCTGTACAGCTTCACTATTTGCTAAGCCTCACTTTGTCTATTTTTCAGAAGTACAACGACTTCTTCCAAATCCTGTTGAACTCACTTGTTGAGGATAACCATAACAAGCCAAATGAGGACGAAACTGAGTCTGAGCTGCCAAACTCTGCTAGGTGTCTCAGTAAAGGCGACATTCTTGGCCAGGTGAGAGCTTTCCATAATACATGAAAATCCAACACAAAAGCAATAATGCAGCATAGTTTTCTCTGCGGCCCAAACAACGCTAATCGCTTGTTCACGTTGCAGTGTAACTCCAAAATACCTCTAGTTCGAACTGGTCGAAATGGGGGTTGTGAGTCAGAATTCTTCTGCCGAATGCGGTCACTATAACTATTTTGGCACTAGGGGTCACACGCCTTTGCTTCGTTTAGACCACATTTCAATAGTTTGTCTTCTTTAGTGATTGGAAACCATCTACGGATATGCCTTACACAATATTGCCATAAATATTTAAGATGAAAACTACAAACAAAGAGCATGAACTGTTACATTGGGCAGAAGGTGAACTCAACAACTCTCTTCACCAAAAAAAACTTGACCTACTTAGTAATTTCAAAAAATAGGAATAAGCGCTGGATGTATTAACAAAAATTCCAAATACTGTATGTTTGCTGGTGGTGCAGGAGAGAAAACGAGAGGAACGAGAAAACGAGTTACCAAAGAGATGACTCGCTATTATTATAATCTGCAAGCTACAAATAGCACCTATCCCCCATGAACAGAACCGTAAGAAGCATGTCAAGGATTTCCATGTGTAAATATGTGGTCCTACTAAGGTCCTGCTCTTTCTTTCTTCAAACTCTTCCGTGGAAAAAGCAACACTCATAATGCTTCTCATGCTTCTCAATATTATCAAGTTGTAAACTATCAAAGAGTATCACCCTTCAGATTCAGCATTACCTTTACTGAAGCTTCGTGTAGCTATCGGTTTTTGAAAACGTATGCATAGGATAGCTTGAGGGTCCTCAATTATGCAGAACGGTTTCGATTTTACTGCTACATTTATTAGCTATGAAGCCCTCAACTCTGACTTTTGCATTCTGGGATTCTGTGAGGTTCTACAAGGGTGTTTTGTTGCAGCCGCTCATTGCAATAGATATACAATAATAGGTGAAGACATTCTTGATCATACCTCAAGAAACAACACTTCAGATTGCTTGAAGAAGGCGACGATTAGCTTGAGAGCTGACCTACCAATCCCTTTAGAAGCCTGAGATCGACATTGATTGATTGGGAACCGTTCTCGAACTGATCCTTGCTCCAGCCCTGATTATATAATACAACTGGGCTAAGGTGGTTCACATACCGTAATTGCAGTGGCTCATGGTAAAGGCAATCTGAATACCGTACTGCTTCAGACGTGGTATCTCCGTTGACAAGGTGAGAACGTTAGTACAGCGATGGCTGTGGTGACTGTTGGGTACATCTCGTAGTTGATGGTGAAACAAGTCGGATGTGCTGGTTCCATGACATAGAACTTCTCTTTTAATGGAACGATATACCAACGTGCTGTGGCCTTCATCCTTCTTGCAATGCTAATGTATACATGCGACTTGGAAAATCCTAGAACACTCAACAACACCGAGAAAGGAGGTACCGCAAAATCGTTGGGTAGCCACAACTTATTTTGCAGAAAATTTGATAATACACCTTTCAGGCCTTATGTTCACTCTTATTTTGAGCAACTATAGAACTTCCCATTGCAATACTATAAGTTGGAAATACTTTACAAAACGATAAAAAAACGATAACGACTAGTGCCGTATAATGAGAAGTTCACACTATTAAATTTTCAAAGCCTCTAACACTGCCTTCTATCGGGCCCGACTTCATGCTGTCGCTATAGAAAGATGGCCTCTGAAAAAGAAATGTTGTATTCGACAAATTCGATGAGATCATCTCCTCACTGGGATGTTCAATGATGCCAAACTGCTCAAAAACATCGTTAAGGCATTCATGTTTGTTCTGGCTGGGTTTGAGACCACTCCGGCAGCACTTCATCTCACCGTCTACATGCTTGCTGTTCACCGAGTTTTTCAAAAACGGTGTCGCGAGGAAATAGAGCGGGTTTGTGGAAAGAAGGTTCGACAGCTAATCTTATTCTCGAATATGCAAGCAGGCTATACTCGAGACTTATCACCGGGTTTCAGGATGATATTTCTTATGAGATGCTGAGCGAAATGAAATATATGGAGCAGTGCATATCGGAAACACTACGCATGTATCCACCAGTTGTCAGGTGAGTGTTTCCTAGCTCAAATTTGCGTACGTTGTGTAGCTGGTAGGCGAATAATAGCGTACAGCGTTTGTAAGCTTCTCAATCATAAATGCTATCTTTGCAAATAGCATATTGAATTCGTGCAAATTTCTAGGACGAACCGTTTATGCACCAAAAACGTCACAGTGAAAGGAATCGAGATGAAGGAAGGTTGTGTGTTTACAATCCCTATAAGAGCGATTCACTACAACGAAGACTTCTATCCATCCCCGAACGACTTCGATCCAGAGAGGTTTGGGCTTACACCTTTCTGTGTTTCAAGGTGAAACTGTTGATGCTAAGCTGCACATCTGTAGAGAAGATAAAGAGGAAATCTGAGAAACTCAGGGCTTTCATTTCTAAGGTTGCAAAAAGTCGAGACGACCACACAGGGTGCTTGGAGAAGTCTCTAGACGATGTAGAGTAATGAGCAAGAGCATTGGTGTGTAACAGCCAATTCCATTGGCATTGAATGTGCTTCATTTGAAGTGGCACATCAGGTGGTGCGTCTTGCTTTCTACAAAGTCTTCAGGAACGCCCTTTTCTGGAAATATTAAGCGTTAGTCGACATCGCAACCAATTCTTTCTGAGCCAAACTTTGTCCGACAACGCTCTCTACAGCTCCCTTATGGGCAATCTCTCAAACAATATATCAAAATATTTCAAAGGCGATCTGTGTTTTTGGAGCGCTAGTAGACTGAAATCTGGACACTAACTGGCTTATAAAAGAGGAAATCCTCATTTTTCATCGACCTCAATTTGACGATGTTTAATAAAGTACACATGGATTGGTTAGGAAGAGAAGGACGTGCTTTGAGAGTGAAGGCTTTTTTTTGGGTGAAGAGTAGGACAAAAAATAGCTATAGAGATGCAATAAATACAAAGCAGAATTAGCCTAAGTAGCCCAACATGCACGAGAGCGGTCAGATTACATGAATGTATTAGGGTGGGGGGAGGAAGTTCTGTGCCATCTTTTGATAACAGCTTTTATTATGTAAGGAAGCCCACAGGATTGAATATATCTACCGCCATTGCCGACTATTTTTTTGCCAAGGTTCAGGTAGCTTGTAGATGACGTCATTTCAGAATGCAGGTTGGCGATAGCGAAAATACTACAGCAGCTCTACTCCGATCCTTGAGTGCGAGTCCTGGAGATTTTTTCCCATCTAAGTAACGAGTTAGGTCGGAAACAACCATTAGCCGGGAATGACGGTTTGGGACTGTTCAACCATAATGCACAAGCTATGCCTTCATCTTTCTTACAACGTGGGATGTGGTGTTGTCATGCTGAATTTAGTTTTTTCAACTGACTCTCTCCTTTCCGCTGATCAGAGATTCGTTTCAGACTTCACAGATTCTGCTTGTAGAGGTTTACGAAGGCGGTACTTATCTTGTTGAGCAGACATGCAGTGAGAATCTACAAGAACTTTTTTTCGGCGTTTCGCCTAGACCGGTCAAATGTGCTTCCCTGTGGAGATCGATGTAGTACACCTACCTTTGATTGATAGTGATGGCATGTCTCCTCTGTTTTAATTGAGCACAATCAAACAGGCATACAAGCGACGATCACAATCGACAGGCTTGAGGTAGTGCCGTGAACATCGGTTAAGCTCCTTCTTTAATCGAAGATTGATCAAGCCACTTTCAATAGTGTACCTGTGGGCTCCGGATATGTTAATCATTTCTTTCTAGATTTAACAGTTGAGAGTTTAGATTTCGTTTTAATAAGTGCCGTATCTCGCTCGAGCTAGGTTCATATAGGCATCCCATTCCTATTCAGAACACACACACCTATTCGGAACTTTTGTGCGAGGGACAATCGTACATATCTTGGAACATGGTCTTTATAACTTTGCTCATTTTTGGACCTGCAACTTTCCTAGTAGAGCCGTAGAGGTAGAAGCAATATGTGATATGGCGCAGTTGCTGACGATCTCAGTCAAAGTCGTTACTGGTACTGTAAAATGGGACTACAAAACAGTTGAGTGCTATCGAAGAAACAGCATCATCGTGCCGTTGGGTTGCCATTTTGGGCTGTCAAGCCTGAAGCAAATATTCAATGCTCAAAAAGTAGGGCGGAACTTTTCCTTCACCTTAATATGAGCGGAGTGTCTTCCATCATATCAATATTTCGAAAACGTCAGCCTACTCAAAACGAGTGAAGATAGTCTGGCTCACAAATACGGCTGGAGCATGACATGACAGGCGGGGGTCTTTGAAAAACAGCTTAGTCACTGAGTATCATGAACAAAGGTCTGTAGCAGAGCCAGTGAGAACTCCACTGACCGATACAGTTAATTGCTGTTACAGGTGGTCTAGCTCTAATCGTTCCAATCGAGATCCACTGACATACTTGCCATTCGGTTACGGCCCAAGAAATTGCATTGGAATGCGTGTCGCTCAGATGCAAATGAAGATGGCCTTAGCTCACATACTGAGGACCTTTGAAATGCGACCAGGAGAAAAGATTGTGAGTTGCAAAGTTGTTGGAGAGTATGAAATAATTCTGTAGGGCACTAATCGGTTCGTCTTGCTTGATATTCTGGGACGAGCTGTGGACCATTTAATGAACTTGTGGGATAATTTGAAGACAGTTTCTCATCGCTTACACTGCAACTGCTTAAAGGCACAGTTCACGATATTTTTGAGATTCCCTTTATAAGTCTAGAAGCGGAGTTATTGGTTGAGAATAGCGCATCGATGGCTAAAAGATCCACCGACTCTGAAGATCCTTGAAAATATTGAAAATGGAGGTTGTACGAGATCACCATGACGGAAATTGTATGGGAGGGGTATTCGGACGAGAATTCAGTCGCTGCGATTTAGCGAAGAGCTGAACACATTATGAAAAAACTGTTTAAAACTGCCTTTCGTCATGGGTGACGATTAGTTGTTTGAATTCCGACATGGATTTCCCTTGTGAATGATGCAGACTCTACAACGCCTTCAAAGTTCGAACTTATTCGTATGTGGCACACAGCTGATACAACATTTGAGCCTTTATTACGCCCTATCTAGGGTGTTTCCCGACCCGGCACATATGGTGTACGAGGGAGCCACAGTTTAATACGGAGGAGAGGGGGGGGGGTTGGGAAAACTCAGAAGCCATTCTTATCGTGACTTGCGCCTTTAATATAATTTTGGTCAGGTTGTCGTAAAGCACTCAGCAGCTGCTCAGCCAGACGTTCGTCAAATTGTTGTTAGGTGGTTGTTCCTTTGATGGTTTCTTTCAGGACTTACCATTGCAAATTGATTCTGTTGGAAGCATGCGTACCGTTGAAGATTTGAGTGTGATTTTCACGAAGCTTTAGCAATCTACATACTGATAACTGCAATTGTGTCGAATGCGTATTGTTTTTTTCAAGTCTTACAATTGACATAAGTCCGAAGGCTTTAGACATTCGGCGTGAACGCAGTGCCTGGACACTCAGCTCAGCTTTTATCTTCTGGTATTGCATTAGGCATTCTAGATCATCTTTCAATTGTATGACCGCCTTACACTTTTGTGTTGCCACCGGTTCCTCTGCAAAAATTGTTCGAGCTTTTCAGTCTGACCTCCCAGTAATTCTTACCTCAGAAGACTTGAAACACATCTAACTGGAAGTTCTTCACACTTCCACTCCTTGCTGTGTAGCTTTTGCCACTTGTCACACTCCCATATTTCACTGGCAACAGAAATTCCATTTGATGCTACACTCTTGTGCTTGATTATGCTGAATAGTTAATTCTTCCTATTGCATGTAAGTTATGTTTTCTTAAAGCGGTTTTCCATCTTGAAACCAACTACCCAGAAGAGAAAAGCAATGATATTACCTTCAATAATGGAATGAAAAGCTGCTGTTGAATAAAAAGTAAGATATTTCTAGTAAGGTATTTAGTTGGTCTGGTTTTCTTCGTTGTATTGTACAACATCACGTAATTTCACTGCGTCCGAAAATAAGTAGTTAAATAGACCATTAAATACATATAGTATCACTGAATGAGACAGAAGAAAGCTTTCAGATACACGATCAGGTCAAAGTGCAGCAGAGTGCAGCCAAGTATTGAAAATGTTTTTTTTTCGAGCGACCCAAAAAGCTGTTCAAGAATATTTTTTTGTTCTGTGTTCATTTCATGCAACACTTCAAGTCAATGTTAATAATGAAGGTTTTAATAAGCAGTAGCGCTCAAAAGAATACGGCGAAACACGTAATCGTTATACAGGGTGGGCCAAAATTATGATTACAGCGCGCGCTGACGTTCATTGCAAATTTTTTCTGAGTACATAACAATTCATTGAATTTCTTCCATTTCCCAAAGTAGCTTACGTTATTACCTTTCTAATGATACTAAACTTTTGGTAGATTTTTAACATAATATAAGCGTAACTAGTCCGTGAGTTAAACGTCGCTTTGCATTTACAAACACTTTTGGCACGGTGCATCTACAGACGAACTAGCGAAACAAGGCAGGTATTGCATTCAACCATAAGACGCTCTCGAGAGTTGGGAACAATTGCAGATAGGAGTGGTGAACCTAGGAGAGCTGTGTTGTATTTAGGGGAAGTGTTAAGGAAGCAGGGCAAAGGTCTACGTAGGAGCAAAATTCATTCTGAGTCCAAAAAGGCTAAATGAATGGATATGTCACGGAATTTTCAGCGTGAAATCGTGAAGCATCACCTGCACAACGAGACCCTTACACGATCAGAAAGTGATTTCCCCAGAGAGCAGGTTAAAGAGAAGAGAAAGGTTGGCTAACAAAAGCTGCCTGTCGCATCCGAAAAAATTGTCCTACGGAATTCCTGTGCACCGACGAAAAGAGATTCACAGTGAAATAGGTGCTCAGTAAGTAGAGCGATAACATTTATATGAAGCTTAAAGAAACGGAAGTGATACAGCGCCTGGCTCACTAACTTTCTGTGATGGCCTGTGCTAGCGTCACCGCCGAGGCAAAGACACCAATTATTTTTGTAAATTATGGAGTGAAAGTCGGTTTGGAGGCCCGTTTGATCTCTTCGAGCGCAACAGGACACTTTGGTGATTCGAACCGGTCATATTGTCAAGATGAAGCTTCTGACCGCAGAACAGAAATTGTCTAAAAATTTCGTGAAAGGGGTTCTTTGACTTCATAACCTTCGATCAGTGACCACTCTGGAGCCCTGACCTAAATCCCATGGATGTCTCAATGTGGTCAGCCTCTGAGATGGAAGCATCCTTCAGCCCAAACATGAGAAGAAATAATCTCGAAAATGCTTAGCAAAAAGCCGGGACCATTTCGATGACCCTAGCTGCGTGCCACCGTCAATGCCGTCCATCGTCGTCTTTGTAGTTGGGTGAAAGCAGAAAGCAACAGATCCAAGTTTCAATGTACAGTTTTGATAAGAAATTTGTGATGAACCCTTTGATGAAATTGGTTTGCTCTATTGGCTTTCTGTTCGATTTCTGCGATGTGATTTCTGTGTAATCATAATTTTGGCCCACCCTGTACATATCTTTTGTCTTGGTCAGCAAAATAATACTATATAGTACTATGTTGTTCCTAAAGATTCCAAAGGAGCAATAGCCTTTTGATTCCGTGGGAATAGACTTACGTATTTGAACACGAAGGTTTTATCGCGGAGCGCGAGTTCAAGCAAGATTGGTTATGCGAAGGCTACGTGACTATGCGAACAGTTGATTCCAGCGAACCTACGTGATAGCTAAGAAAATGGCGGCCGAACTTTGATTCCTGGGGGGAATCCCGCTTATCACGTGGTTTCCAGAACTTCAGGGGCCACCTTGGACATTGTACCCTGAGTGGTATAAGAGGCCCTGCACGTGGGGTCGAGCCTTCTTTTCTTTACTCTTTGGATTTTATTGACCGGTTTGCTCCGTTGTTCCTTGTTTCTAATAAATTATTATTCTACAATTATTCGGACAGAGACCACCTTGATGCGACATCGACAGAACATATATCTAAATAGTCTTATATTATTCAGCTACGGTGTCCGCGTGGCCCATTTTTGTTTGTTTGTATCTGCAGCTTCCATATATCAAGGTAGGGTTTATTTTTCAGCTCTCTGTAATCTTCACGTGTGTCTCCTTTTCCATTTTGATCTCTATTGAGCCGCTGCATTCAAGAAACATGACCAAAACAGCAGAACTTCCTCGAGAAGTTTGAGAAGGAGCCGTGAGAATGGAATAGTTCGGGATGATGGTACCCGAAAAAGCAAGAATCTTGAAAGTCCCACATCGAACCGCCTCTTTGATTCTTCAGCGCTATAAGATCAATCAATCCGTTGGTAACGTCCAGAGAACGGGCAGATCCCAGTGTACAGGTGTCCCAAAAATATTGTCGCCAAAATTCAGAAATTTTCAAGGTAGACGTAATATATCAAATTCACATAACCTGTTACTGAATGGTTGCATAAGAAGGTTCCCTTGCAATATGCATGACTACTGATGTAGGGCTCCCAATATCTTTCAGATGGAGGAGGCTCATTCAATGCCACTTGCAATCATTGACACGCGAGAGGTGGAAGGGCATTATGAAATTTTTTTGGGATTTTTGTAATAACCATACAGGAGGCTATCAAGCGATACAGAAAAATCTCGAATCAGAGACAAACCAGGAAAGGTAGGAAGGTAGAATGTTTCTGAATATGGGAGTATTAAAATGTTCCGTCTGCCAATCGGTCGGGATTCTGGGTGAATCATCAAAAAGAAGTCAACGGGCACGGCTTACAGGAGTTATCGCGATGGAAGAATGTCATGCAGGAGCTTCACTGCCGTTTATCGTATGCAGAGATCTTGCTTCAATTCCGATCTCAACAGATACTGCCGGGCCAAAAATGCAGAAAGTCGAGAGTGATGACACGCAACCCTTCGTCGTTTTTTCTTGTCAAAAAATTTTTCACGATAAAGCCATTCCTCAACAACCAAAACGTTCACGTTCTGAAGAGAAACGTCTAACGTGTAATATCTCACAAAAAGACCAGATATATATCAGAATAGTAAAATGAAGTTTTCCGAGGAAATCACTGGCAAGGGCAAGCCGCTCATGGTTTCTTCGATGCAGGAATGAAAATTGACCAAAATCAGTACTCAAACGGCGTACTGATGGGAATAAATGAAACAATGATCCGACTACGTTTTTTGAAACATCTCGTGGTCCTTCCAGCAGGACGCTCCTCCAGCCCACAGACTTGCTCGCGAGTGGTGCCGGCGACAGCTGCCCGACTTCATTGGTGAAGAGGGATGGTCATCGTATTTTCCAGAACTTGACTCACTTGAACCCACGACTAGTCCCTTGTTAGAAGAGGAACTGTCGAATTTGCGTTCCCAGTTTGGAATCCCGGAATGCAAAGGCTGAAGAATGGCTGGGAAGAATTGAAGGAGGATACCTGCGTGCCACATCGATCAAGTCAAGAGCAAACTTTGACTTCTATCCGCGCTCATGGGGGGTATTTTTAAAGGCGACTGTAGCACGTTGTAGCATGTAGTGTCGGCGTATGAGTACAGCAATAGCAATTGTGGGAAGGCGTATGAGTACAGCAATACTGAACGGCAGGCGTACAGCGAGATAGCCGCTCATTACAGCA